>VCRD01010063.1:0-13206 GCA_006783055.1 Trinorchestia longiramus | reverse complement strand
TATAGGTAGACCAGTAGACCTGCTGGGAACATATAGGTAGGCCAGTAGACCTGCTGGGAACATATAGGTAGGCCAGTAGACCTGCTGGGAACATATAGGTAGGTAGGTCAGTCAAAGTGTATGCTGAACATGAAAAACATGTAAGTAGATGAGGCATAAAAACAAGTCTAAAAATCTATTAACAAAATTTAGGTGTTTCACAGAAACATTTAGGTAGACTGTTGGGAATATCTAGGTAGACTGTTGGGAATATTTAGGTAGACTGTTGGAAATATTTAGGTAGACTGTTGGAAATATTTAGGTTGACTGTTGGAAATATTTAGGTAGAATGTTGGAAATATTTAGGTACTGTTGGAAATATTTAGGTAGAACATTGGGAATAAGAAACCATTAAGAAACACTAAAATAATCTACGCAGGCCGATAGTAAAGGTTTGCATAAACATACAAAGTTTAGATAGACCAAAACTCCAATATTTAAATAAATGCTAGGTCTACACACGTCACACTAGGTCAATATTGAATTAAATAGGACCCCTAGGTAGGCTACCACTCCATAAATGTCTAGGTAGGTCACCATAAAATTTCTTGAGTTAATACAAAATGTATACGTTTGGTACCCACAAATGCATAGGTACGTCACATAAAATGTAAAAGGTCACCATAAAATGTCTAGGTAGCTCACCATAAAATATCTAGGTAGATTACCACAAAACATGTAGGTAGGTAATCACTAAATACCTAGGGTCACCATAAAATGTTTAGGTAGGCCAGAATAAAATGTTTAAGCAGGCTACAATGAAATATCTACGTAGGTCACAATAAAATATCTAGGTAGGTCACAATCTAGGTAGGCAACGCTACAATATCTAGGTAGGCAACGCTACAATATCTAGGTAGGCAACGCTACAATATCTAGGTAGGCAACGCTACAATATCTAGGTAGGCAACGCTACAATGTCTAGGTAGGCAACGCTACAATGTCTAGGTAGGCCACAATAAAATATCTAGGTAGGCAATGCTACAATGTCTAGGGTGTTCAGTGTTTCTTTATTAATTATTTGATATGATTTTGATTACTGAATAAAATCTATGTATGCTGATCAAACCGACTGATCAAAAAATAATACTCAATTCACTATAAATACTCGTTGTTGAATGGTTATCATCCCACAATCGTGGCACAATTATCATTAAATATTTTTACTGATATTAAATGCCATAAGTACAATATTTTTAAAGCCGTAAAAATATCATACAACTTTTCAGACTTTGACAATCACGTCCTTGACGAATCAGGAACTTTTTTTTACTATGTTCAAAAATTAATTCCTTTCAAATGTCAATAGAAGGCAATCATTCCTTCATTAACTAATAGGTCATTTTCACTTAAATTAAGGTTGTTTAAACGAAGAGGCACAAGCGTACGCAGTTTACAGTTATGTAGAAATATGTAGAATACATGTATATTATGTAGAAACTTTTACATAATATAAATGTTTAATGTAGAATTATGTGTGTTGTGGGCATGTTCTGATCCAACGTAGTGCATCATTAACATATATTACAATAACGAATCCATCATTACCATATATTACAATAACGAATCCATCATTACCATATATTACAATAACGAATCCATCATTACCATATATTACAATAACGAATCCATCATTACCATATATTACAATAACGAATCCATCATTACCATATATTACAATAACGAATCCATCATTATTGTAATATCTTGATAAATGAAGTAGCGCGGGCACTGTGTTGGTCATTATATTAAGTTATAGAAGTTAATATATTTGTTAATTTATGTAAACTCCTAACTCCACCTCCCTCCCCTCCCTCCATCACCATTATTATTATTATTATAATTATTATTATTATTCCATGACCAGAATAGCTGCAGGGAGGCCACTGAATCGACAATGGTCCATAAATTTAAGTAAAAGCTATAAGTGATAACCATAAGTTCCATAAGCCATAAGTGATAACCTTCCTATGCAAAATCTTGATATAACGAACCATAAAATGACATACTTTCAGCGTAACTACAAAATGGCATTCTATGAACATAACCATAAAATGTTGTCATAAGCATAACAAATTAAATGGTATACCACAAACCCAACGATATAATGGCTCACTATAAGCGCTACCATAAAATGGCATACCATACGCGTTACCAAAAAATGGTTTACCGTAAATGCACCCATAAAATAGCATACCATATGCGTAACCATAAGCACAACAACAAAACGCTACAACTTGCAATTCTAACTCACTCAACATACTTGTGTTCGTCTATGCGCATATATGAGTCCACAATCTTTCCTCTAAATTTAAATTTCATTAAATACATATTAATCTAAATTCCATTACCAGTAAACCAATGTCATAATAAATTCGATTTAAATGCAAAATAAATACCAAATCTATCTTCAGCGACAAAATGTTATCAATTAAATTTCATTAAATATACATTAATCTAAATTCCAATAATAGTAAACCAAAATCAAACAAGGTAAATACTTAAGCCATCTTTAGCAACAAAATGACTATGTGTACAATATACAAGTTTACTGTGAAATTATGTGGCTTGTGAAGAGGTGTGTGTCGTGGTCTATGCAAGACATTGCTATTTAACCCTTTCGGTACCATGATGCAAATATCAAAACCTTTTCAACATATTTAACATCAAATTTAAAAAAAAGATGCTTTGTGATGTTTTACGGTCACTGCATTGTCCTGATCAAACTGTAGCTTGCACTGCCCTACCAGCGTTTGCACAGACACACGTGTTGCTCTGCATCTTAATAGGCGAAAAATGACTGCAGCTACCAGAGATGCCGTCGGGACGGAAAGGGTTAAAGAACTTTAAACTAATCTCAATCTCAGTGTGAAACTCAAACTGAATCTGCAACTGAATGTGAATCGGAATTGAATTTAATTGTACGAGTACTCATGCTTATGTCCCGCATGTACAAGTCTTTACTGATGTCATGCAATGCTCCACACAGACAATAAAAATCCTAATTCTTTATTATTGGTGCCATTAAAAGGGAAATTTGTTATTCTACGAAAATTTTTGTCAATTCATTGACCAAGGAATTTCTAGTTAAATTTGTTGAATTTAATCTGTGCTTCTGAAAACTGAGTTTTAAATTTTTTGTTAAGTACTTAATTACATATAAAGAGTTTAGAATCACACTAACATTAAAATCTAAGAAATTACTAAAAGTATTGAACATTGGTGGGTATACGAATAATTTCATCGCTAACGATACAAAAATAATAGTTACTTCATTAATATTTGATAAATAACATACATAATTAACAATTACTTGAGACATAATTTATACTTCATTGATAATTACCTGAGAAATCATTTCTACATGTTCATAATTATTAAACGTTTGTAAATAACATTACGTTGGCACGAGTTCTAGTAACACATTGACTCAATTAAAAATGACACTAATAACACCTGTATGTATAAACCATAACTAGATACATAAATAATGCCTAATACATAAACAATACTTATATACATAAATATAAGTTCAAATTGTGACCATGTTAACCTGAAATCTCCTATAGAAAAGTTGTTTAGAATCACAACACACACAACTCAACACACAACACATACAACAACACATAACACAACGCGTCAGCAAATACAAATTAGAGACAACATTTCGAATGAGTATATTCAGAGAAAAAATATATATTGCATAAAGCTTCATTAGTTGTGACTGGAGGACAGGCTGACGCCAGCTGACTCTGGAGGACAGGCTGACGCCAGCTGACTCTGGAGGACAGGCTGACGCCAGCTGACCCTGGAGGACAGGCTGACGCCAGCTGACCCTGGAGGACAGGCTGACGCCAGCTGACTCTGGAGGACAGGCTGACGCCAGCTGAGTGGCGTCAGCCTGTCCTCCAGGGGAATTATGGCTGATGCCATAATTCCCCTTTACTAAAATCACTAAGGAAATTTTATTCAAAATGCTAAAAATAAAATTACACGTTACTACTATTTTTCTCAATGCACTAAAATTTTCGCTATGTTCAAGATTGTATGACACTGTTAAGTGTCCGTAACACGTACAGGCAAAACTCGTGTCAACACGTTTTTCTACTTAAAATGTTTTTCAATAAATTATGGCAAGACTGTTCAGGAAGGAATTCGCTTTCTTAAGTATAAAGTACTATTTTCAGTTTTTATTAACGTTATTAGTATAATTATTAAGATTGAGTTAGCAAAATCGATTTTTTAAACATTTGAGAACTCTGACCCTACAACCGTAAGAATTAAATATAATGCTGTGGAATCAACAGCCGTCTTTCTTTATAATAAAAATAACATGTACCAGGCACAGAAAACTACGCGTTGTGTGTATACATATCTTACTAGACAATGTCTTCAGCAGCGTTGCAAGTGTAACGAACCCAGTACTTGAAGTTCTCCAAGAATTTATTAGCAAAGTAATTGCCGGTAATAATTGTCATAATAAATGCTAATTTTACAGTAATTACTTTCCTTCCATTAGATCAAACTATTTTTTTGCATATTTCCGCAAATGGACAAACTATTTTCATGAGAATTTCCACGTGAGAGAAATCCCGGGATTTTCTCTAATCTTAGCAGGAATCCCTAGGACGATCTAAACTTTGGCGGGAATCCCGCTTTCTACCAAATCCCTCTGAAGAATGGGACGAACCCTGTGATATCGAATCATATTCTGGGACAGCAAGATTTGCAGGGAGTCCTTGACTAGCAAGTGATGGAGGTCCTTGGCTAGCCAGTGATGGAGGCCCTTGACCAGCCAGTGATGGAGGTCCTTGACCAGCCAGTGATGGAGGTCCTTGGCTAGCCATTGATGGAGGTCCTTGGCTAGCCAGTGATGGAGGTCCTTGGCTAGCCAGTGATGGAGGTCCTTGGCTAGCCAGTGATGGAGGTCCTTGGCTAGCTAGTGATGGAGGTCCTTGACCAGCCAGTGATGGAGGTCCTTGACTAGCCAGTGATGAAGATCGTTGAATAGCATAACGTGGCGGTAATGGACTAGCAGAAGGAGATGGAGATCTTCTTGCCGCAGGAAAACCAGCAGTGACTGCAACACTTAAAGCACACACTGACCGTGCTAGCGTCGGTGACGCAGGGGGCGCTGTTGCTAATGGTGAAACTGAAGACACTGATCTGCTCACAGTTTTAATTTGGAAAAGAGGAGGAAAATTGGAGGGAATGGATGTCGATGACGAGGCAGAAGCGCCGGCATGGTCTCCAGAAGCCTCTAAGGCGTCCGCAGGTGTACAGTCTAGAGTGGGTGAGACAGAAACGGCAGGAGTTGCTGAGGGTCCAAGGCGCATGTCCATAGGAGACACTGGCGATCGTTCAGAAACGGAAGACGAAGACTGAGAACGCGGCAGTCGCAACGGCTGGCGTTCAAACTGCGACGTAAACAGTTCAGAAAAAACAGGAGATGCCATCTGACGTACTGGAGGATTTAGAGATGCAACAGGAGCGAAGGATACGGACGGTAGCGTCACCGAAGTCGAGTCAACAAAGACCGGAGGATGGATAGGAGAGGTGATAGGTCTGGAAGGTGGGAGAAGCGAGCTACCAGATGTCGATAAACTCAGTTGGCTGGGAACGAATCCACGACGGGACACAGGAGAATGAGGGGAGTTGATATGTGATTGTTCTGGAGAAGCTGTGGGTGCCTGAACTAAACTCTCAGGACTCACAGACTCCGTCTGCATGGACTGAAGAGAAGGACTGACAGCGGCCTCGGTGGTCGCGTCAACACCGAGTTTCGTGGAGTCCCCAACACTGATGCTGTGTCTTTTCTTAAGCTCCCCCAAGTGCCCACGTCGACGGGACCGGTTTGAGTTGCTGGCATCGTAAGAAGGCACGCCAAGCCCAGTTTCTGGATCTGCTACGCTCTTAAGAGCAACTTCTTGTACCACAGAGTACTCTTCAACGACGCCCGTGCCATCGATGACCGCAACTTTGGATTCGCCGGCAAACTGAACTGCAGGGTTCAGTTCGCGGTCCGTGAGCTCTGTGTGAATAGAACATAGCTCTTCTAGGCTGACTGCGAGGTTTTCAGAGTCCCTGTGTAGTCTCCTCTGGATAAGGCCTTCCATGATTAGGAAATCGGCTTCCTCCGCATCTCTGAGTGGATGATGGAAGCCCCGAAAAGCCATGCCCATTCCCTCTGAATGATGCCTCACTCGACTAAACCAAACACCGGGAGATGAAGGAGGAGACAACCTGGCCATCACAACATTCTCTAATTCATCCGCTAAGCTCGTGTACTCCGCGTTGATTTTGATGACAGGCGGTGGAGGAGAAGATGGAGGAATTACTTTGATTCTCGGACGACTTGAAGAAGAGGAATGACTTCTCTCTCTGTCTTGCTGTTCCCTTGCAGCTTGGGCCTGGTCTGCAGGAGATGACATTGACCGCTGGACCGCGCGTTTGCCAGGCAACGATGCTTGGTCTTGCGACTCCAAGCCACTCGTCGAGTCTTCCTGAGAGTAGCTGTCTTCGAAGACCCTGAATGAAACTCTCGACGACCCGTAATTCTTCTCTAAGTCTTTTTCTTTGGACGAGTTCCCGAAAGACCTTCGCAGCTTCTTTGAATGGCCGACGGAAATTTTTCGTTCACGAGATGCTTTCGCAAGTGAGCTACTGTCAGACCTTCGTCGAGGAAGTCGCTTGAAACTACGACGCTTACTATCCTCCAACTTGGATTCAGAAGCATCCTCTACATTTCCTTCCTTCCTCAAATCTGCACCCCGATCATCAGACTGAGAATCGCCCTTCACTGTATCCTTTTCAGACGCCAAATGACCAGACTTGCGACTCGACAACTTTTTTTCACGCTTTTCATCATCTGACGACACAATTTCGTCTGCAGCGCTTTCATCTTCTTCAGAGACACTCGAGTATCTCTTACGAAACATGTTAGTCCCTGTTTCCTCCAACATGCTCCTCAAGGCAGACCTGGAGGAGTAATCCCCGGAATCCCCATAGGACCCCCGGCCAGGTTTAGGAGATCCAGACCTGGATCCAAAATTAGACCTCGGAGACGGGGACCTGGATCTGTGCTGATCCATGTAGGTTACCATGAAGCGGTGGATGACCGAGTAGCTGTCCTTGGCATGGCCAAGTTCCTCCTCCAGTCTCTTGATGTGGAACTCTGTGGTGTTCACGGCATTCATGGTGGATAATAACTTCGTATTGAAGTCCTCCAGTCTCTGCATCGTGACTTCACTCCGCTCAGCTGTTAGCCGAACTCGCTCCTGGAAATTATAAACATAAGCCCGGGATCGATGGGAAGACTTGAATGGCCATCGTATTTGAAATATTTAGTCTTTCCCCATACAGATAAGTATACACCCAAACGTTCAAGAAGACTTGAATTTAAGGCCATTGTATTTGAAATATTTAGGGTCTTTTCCCATACAGATAAGTATACACCCAAACGTTCAGGAAACTTGACTGGACGATTATCGTATTTGAAACGTTTTGGGTCTTTTCCCATACAAATAAGTTTACATCCAAACGTTCAAGGAGACTTGTATTTTAGGCCACCGTACTTGAAATTTTAGGGTCTTTTCCTATATCGATAAGTTTACACCCAAACGGTTCAGGAAGACTTGAATAGACGACCATTGTATTTGAAACGTTTTGGGCCTTTTCCCATACAAATAAGTATACACCAAACGTTCAGGAAAACTTGAATAGACGACCATCGTATTTGAAATATTTTGGGTGTGAAGGTTCCAAGTACAACGGCTTTTTATTTAAATTGCTTTAATAATAGATGATAAGTGTACTTGAAACCTTTTTGACTTGTATCTATCCTGTAGATGAGTACAAACCCAAATCCTTTCGAGTACATTGACAGTTTATTCAACTATTCCAGTGTCACAATTTCCATTGCGACTAGGAAAAGTAACACTAAATTACTCGGAAACAATGGTATCACATAGATAGTAATAGTTAATTGGAACATTTTCCCACACAACATTTCAAGCTCTTTTAAAAACGCATTATACCTCGACATTCAACCACTCCTACACCTTCCACACCTCAACGTTCAACCACCCCAACACCCCATACCTCAACGTTCAACCACTTCTACACCCCATACCTCAACGTTCAACCACTTCTACACCCATACCTCAACGTTCAACCACTCCTACACCCCATACCTTTGCGTCCAACCACTTTTACACCCAATACCTTTACGTCCAACCATTCCTACACCTCATACCTCGACGTCTAACAACTCCCACGCCCCATACCTAAACATCCAACCACTCCCACACTTCCATACCTCCGTAGTCATCTGCTCCTTGTGCTCCTTCTCCCTCCTGTAACCATAGACACACTCCTCCTCAAAATCGTGGACACGCTCGAGACTTTCGGCGTCCAGGAAGAGCTTGAGGCCGTTGTCATGCAAGGGCGGCTTCCCCAGCCACCTCCTCTTCAGGTACTTGACGGTGCGGTGGATGTGTGACAGCAGGATCAGGGGAGGAGGAAACACGGGGCGTTCCTCGAACTCCATGACCACCTTGAGATGAACCACAGCACGATGAAGAGGGTAGGTATGCATCAATTATAGTAGAACTATGATCACCTTATCGAGAAAGACCTCATTGAGATGAAGAGGGTAGGTATCAATTATAGTAAAACCATGACCACCTTTTCAAGATGAACCACAATAAGATGAAGAGGGCAGGTATCTACATATATAATACACAGTGTATCTCTTTCTCTATTTCTATCTATCTCTCTATCTGTGTGTGTCCGTTCCACTTTTTCCTATCTATTACAGAAGAAAAATTATTGAACTGAAATTACCACCTTGTCGGGATGAACCACAGCAGGATAAAGAGGGTAGGTATCAATTATCGTATAACCATGACCACCTTGTCGAGATGAACAACAGCAGGATGAAGAGGGTAGATATCTACATATATAATACACAGTGTATCTCTTTCTCTATCTACATCTCTATCTCTATTTCTATTTCTACCAATCTCTATCTGCGTGTGTCCGTTCCACTTTTTCTTATCTACATATTACTGAAGAAAAATAATTGAACTTGAACCACAGAGATGAAAAGTTCAAGTATCTATTCGAATATGAACTGCCTTTCAACTCTAAATTCTTTTGGCACCAAAAAAAATGCGAACAAAAATTATATAAGTGAAAATAGAAATGGCATAAACCCTAGATATTTGTGAAGTATGAATTATCATTTGGCATCTTTAATTTCAAATATTTCATTTTACGAAAATTATAAGAAAACCTTATATCTTGTAAGAGTTAAACAACCAGGTACACCTAAAAGAGGCATTAGGGAACACCTAGAGAGAGATACACCTAGGAGGAACACCTAGGAGGGGCACGAGGGGTACACCTAAGAGAGGCACGAGAGGTACACCTAAGAGGGGCACGAGAGGTACACCTAAGAGGGGCAGGAGGGGTCCACAGTACCTGGAAGCGCTGGAATTTCCAGACTTGTTGTGACATTGCGTTCAGCGCAGTGAATATGTTATTGAAGACTGCAATAAGCAGGTTAATCATGAGGATGTTTGCCACTAGGAGGTAGATGCTCATGGCAGTGGGGGTGATCCAGCGGCCGGGGTGACAGGGGATCTCCCCCTCTCCCCCGCAGTCGGGGTCAATGTCCCCCGCAAACACCTCACCGTACAGCATGAAGTACGGCTGCAACATGACAACACAGCATGAAGTACGGCTGCAACATGACAACACAGCATGAAGTACGGCTGCAACATGACAACACAGCATGAAGTACGGCTGCAACATGGCAACACAGCATGAAGTACGGCTGCAACATGGCAACACAGCATGAAGTACGGCTGCAACATGGCAATACAGCATGAAGTACGGCTGCAACATGGCAACACAGCATGAAGTACGGCTGGAACATGGCAAAACAGCATGAAAAATTAAAACAAAGATTCACGTTGGAGGAAACAACTAAAATCCAAATCTCCTAAAGCTCTACGCCAGCCTCATTACGACCACACCACAACCCCATCCCCCCACAGCCACATCCACCACAACCACACCACAACCCCACTCCACCACAACCCCACTCCACCACAACCCCACCCCACCACAACCCCACCTGGAAGAAGATGTGCCTGGCAAGACGCCAGTGGGGTTCTTCATCAGGGTTGAGAATGGCTTGTCTGCACACACCAAATGACATCAGCACCACCAGCAGTAGGATCACAAAATACGCCATTTGCTTGATCATTTTGCCCATCATCATGACCAGGGGCCCGAGGTACTTGTCCGATGACAGGATCTCCAGTATCTTGAGGTACCTGCACACCAGTACACGGGTCAGTCTGGTACCTGTGTGGTACGTGTGGGGTAAATATGTAGCACGTGCGTGGTAAATACGAGCATGTGTAGCTCGTATGTGGTGAATGCATGATGAATGTGTGGTACGTGTGTGTAAATGTGTGGTGAATGTGCGGTACATGTGTAGTATGATACATGTGTAGTACGCGTGTGGTAAATATGTGGTGAATGCATGGTGAATGTGTGGTGAATGTGTGGTGAAGATGTGGTACGTGTGTGGTGAAGGTGTGGTGAAGATGTGGTACGTGTGTGGTGAAGGTGTGGTGAAGATGTGGTACGTGTGTGGTGAAGGTGTGGTGCCTATACACAGTTAATACCAGTAAATGCACAACGGTTATCACGTACAAGTAGATGCACAGCAACGTACCAGTAGATGATGTTGGTGCAGTAGATGACACGCCCAGCGTCTCGAACTCGTACTTGCAGCCTCAGCACCAACCCCACGAGGAACATCAGCCCGCACACAGAATCCGAGACATTCCATCTGTTCTCTGCCCACACTTCCAGCTTCTGCCTGTAAAATTCATGAAGTATAATTATAATAGAACTGGATAGTTCCCGTGAAAATTCCACGGTTATTATTACTAGACAGTTCCCGGGGAAATATTGATGTAAAATACAATCATTCGTCTTAAATCTTTAATACATTCGTGTTCATAATAATTTCAGTCAAATCTAAACCGTGGAATTTCGACGGGATTGGACTTGACTGAAATTATTATGAACACGAATGTATTAAAGACTTAAGACGAATGATTGTTTCACATTAATATTTTTCATGAATTTATACAGAACTTATATTCACAATTATTTAACTAACAATTACATTAAGACCACTACTTCTAAGTACGATAACTGCAACATACGGCAGCGCAGGGATTTGAATATTGAATGTTCGAATGCTTTTACCTACGTACTTGGATGTTACGAGTACGTGAGTTAGCACGTGCCGGAAATAACTGAAATACGAGTTAGCACGTGCCGGAAATAACTGAAATACGAGTTAGCACGTGCCGGAAATAACTGAAATACGAGTTAGCACGTGCCGGAAATAACTGAAATACGAGTTAGCACGTGCCGGAAATAACTGAAATACGTAGAATGAAAATAAATTAGGCTTACATGAGGTCGTGTGGTTCCTTAGAAATAACTTGACGGAATTTTTCGAGCATGAGGGTGCTGATGTAAGCGATGACGTAGTACTCAGTCCAGTGAGGGGTAGGGGGGAGTCGTACTAGCACCACATACGTGTAGAAACACAGGAACACCATGTATGCCATCTGGTCACAGTGAGGAAGTTAGTTCTTTTCCAGCCCATTCGCGTCCGTTCAATTTATGCTTTTTGGTGACCATAATAAAACTGGATAGTTCCCGTGGAAATTCCACGATTATTATTACAAGACAGTTCCCGTGGAAATTCCACGGTTATTATTACTAGACAGTACCCGAGGAAATAGTTCTCAAATGTGACTACAAATGGTCACATTGTAGACTTACGAAATGGTAGAGTTATATAGTAGGTATAGCACTCCTATTTTTCTAACTCTAGCAGCTAATATTCATGATTCTTTTAATATATGGTGTTCATGTATGACCAATGCTCATATTAACCCATTAATGACGAGCAGTTCCATTTGGAACCAGGAGTTAAAATACATATTTTAACTGTATTATCAAGTATCGATTTTAGTGGGTTAATTGGTTCAATACAAAGCTTGTACATTTTCTATACAGGTTATGTTCTTATACGCCGGTTACACCATGTTCAGCTGGCCTTGAAAAATTGCAAGGGAAGGGTACATCCAGTAAATAATTCTCGTCATTAATGGGTTAATAGTTCCATTACAGCGAAACATAATTAGCATCTCTATTGAAAACACTTCTGAACGTAAAGCCATTCCAACACGCACCAAATCTAAATATATGCTCTAGGTATTCATAAAAATTAATTTAATTTCTACATAATCATGGCATTTTTACACAAAGTGAAACCAAACACTTGATATAAAACTTACTCATCAGTCAAATGTAAAATTAAAGATGAATCCAAATTGTAGCATTAGGTAAGATAGTTAAATGTTTGTTATAAAATCCGTAGAGTTTAATGTCCTGTCAGCGCGAGATACTTAAATGTTTGATGCAAAGTCCGAAGACTTTCTTAACTTTTGTTCAGTTAACTAAATATACAGGGTGTCCCAGAAGTAACTGACCCTTTTGATTTGCTAATAAACCGAAAACTATTAACGCTAGGATATTGAAACTTGTTTTATTCGAAAGAAAAACCTTTTTATGGCCCAATAGGATACTTAGTATCCTATTTACGAACCAGCTTGACATTTGATTTTTGCTTCATTGCAAACCCTTAATTTTCATCATGTCTCCATACAGCAAAGAACAAAGAATAAGAATTTTTCAAATCTACACACGGACAATGTCAACAACAGAAGTGCAACGTGATTACAGAAATTATTTCAGAACAACAACCAGTCCTTCGAAAAACACAATTAAATCGGTGTATCGAAAATTTACGGACACTGGAAATGTTAATGATAAACAACGATCTGGAAGATTCGGAATAATTAACGCGACTGTGATAATCATTAGGCAATAACTGTTAGGTTGATATAATTTTGTAAGGATATAACTTCAAGTCTTTTTTAAGAATGCGGTGTAATGTCGATCGGGAAATAGAAAATTGAGTTGAACGTTTTCTGATGGAGGCTTTAGGATTAT
This sequence comes from Trinorchestia longiramus, assembly GCA_006783055.1. NCBI lineage: Eukaryota > Metazoa > Arthropoda > Malacostraca > Amphipoda > Talitridae > Trinorchestia > Trinorchestia longiramus. The sequence goes on along the minus strand of VCRD01010063.1, from coordinate 51 downwards.
CTGTAACACTTGCAGAAACTCGCTCGATTACAGCTTCAGTTCGAGTTGATT
>VCRD01010060.1:2102-13208 GCA_006783055.1 Trinorchestia longiramus | reverse complement strand
GGTGTGGTGGAGTGGGTCAAGTGGACGACAAGGTGTGGCGGAGTGGGTCAAGTGGACGACAAGGTGTGGTGGAGTGGGTCAAGTGGACCACAAAGTGTGGGGGAGTGGGGCAGAGGATATCGGTGGGCAGAAAATGAGGATGCAGTAAAGGATGAAACTCTACGGAGATCAGACACCAAGTTACAATTGCAGTGCAGAAATACAGAAGCGAATGAGAACTCGCCAAGTGTTTAGCGTTGTCAGACCAGTTATTTTGTCAATTTTCTGACTTTTGTTCCGACAATGGAACGAAAGAAAACAAGAATTTAATTAGCATGTGTCATCATCATCAACACCCGCACATTTCAGGTGAAGCACATCATCATCATCATCAACACCCGCACATTTCAGGTGAAGCACATCATCATCAACACCCGCACATTTCAGGTGAAGCACATCATCATCAACACCCGCAAGGACACGAAGAAGTCTTCGTCTCGTATGAACCACAGCAAAAGCGCCCTGGTGACCACCCCGCCCCCCTCTACCTATGCCCCCCATAGAGGGGAGGACCGTCAGCCCCAGGCCACTGGGGACCGAAGGCTGGGAGGCCAACCCCATCCTGATGGGATGTTAGGTTTCCCCAGATCCAGCACATGTGAAGGAAGCATCGCATCGTCGGATACAGAGGTGAGCTGTGCATCTGGACTGTACATCTGGACTGTACATCTGGACTGTACATCTGGACTGTACATCTGGACTGTACATGTGGACTGTACATCTGGACTGTGCATCTGGACTGTACATCTGGACTGTACATGTGGACTGTACATCTGAATGGTAACATGATGTTTTAGACCAATACTTCCGTATACGTTTTTAATTAACACATTCAGTGCGGTTGCCTAGCCGGTGCATATCTTTACTTTGTACATACAGTCACTAGAGAGCCTTAAAAAAAATTTACAGAACCTAACCTGAGTGACCCACCGGTGGGTCACTTCGCACTTAACGTGTTAATGGATTTCATGGATGATATATAAGTTTATGAAGTTTACAGACATAATCTATGCATATGCAAGACTTGAGTCCACACAGGGGAAGTGTGGGGCATAAAATTAGGTGTAGATGTAATATAGAGGTGGTATAAAACGTAGGTGAAGATGTACATGGTACGATATCTAGGTGTAGAGGCTAGCTTACATATGAACTACATGTATGCACGTATCAAATATATACATCAAAAACTTAGTTCCAAGGGCCCTGGTTCTGAAGCTGCCATATGAAAATATATGGCCCAATTCAATTAAGAATGAATTTACAACTAATATTATTCCATCGTAATGCATACGAATGAATAGGACATGAAAATGGGAGGTATGCATGTATGAGCATGATTTCTAGCTCTAAGGTTCTTTCAGGGAATGACTTTAGATCCTTGCCTGACCGTTATTTGAAGAGGAAATGAATAACATTCATTCAATTTAATATTAGTAACTTTACGCTTAACAAAAAATATAATTGATGATAAACGAAATCTTAATTCATGAACTAGCATAACTCAAACTAACAGAACGGCTTGCTAGAGACAGAACAGCCCAGTCCTGAACGAAATAACTTGAGTTATGTTCAGCCGGCCTCAATTGTGCGGGACTAAATTTATAACCAAAATGTCTGTTTATCTACTTATCTTTATCTACCGATGCTATAACTACCCATCTATTTTCCTATGCTAAAGCCACCTATGTCTTTCTGTACTATAGTTACCTATTTTCCTATGTTATAGCTGCCCTATGCTGAACTGACACGGGTATAAGGCGCTGCTGAAGAGGTTAGGCCTCATGGAAAAGAAAATACACTTGCTTTATTTAAGAATAAACATATATCACAAATATAAGTTTCCAATGTTCCAAAGTTACCTACTCTGGAACACTGTTTAGTTTCTTGCCGATCATAAGGATAGCACAATGACAGTCTAAACGGGGGCGACTAATTAACGGAATGGTGGAGAAGAATTCACGTGAAAGAAAGTTGAATCCATCCACTGACAATGCAATAAATGAGATGTGAAATCCTGATATATTCTATTTTTCTAATAAAGAGATGATGCTGCATTTTCTATCATTTATTGTAATTAATGTGCAAGCTGGAGACGTGTTAATTTCTATTGAAAACTAAAAAGATCAATTATCCATTTTTAAATTCGTTACAGATCGATTTGGTAGTTTATGAGTATAACGGTAGTGATATGAAAAAGCCAGTCTCTTGACTTTATTTGAGGATGAACGAGTCTTTTGATGATATACGAGGTCTGTCCAAAGTGTATTTGAATTTTAGATATGATAAATATATTACTACCATGACGAGATTGGGACCCAGACCTCCTTCAGAGTAGGCCCTTTACGCCTCTACACTCTTAGTTCACCGTTCCTTCCACTGTTAAATGCACTTGTGGAATGGTGCTCAGCTCCACCATCTAACTTCGACAATTTTTCGTACGGTCAAGCAACGATCTCTCTTCATTAGGTGTTCCAACCTCTTTACCACAGCAGCATTCTGAGCTGTTTGTGGCCTCATATGTGCAGCCACTTTTGCATCGGTTGAACTACTTCTTAATTTGTGTTACCCCCAGTATGCACATTACTTAGTCTTCTTCCATAGCGCTCTGTGGTGCTACCGTGACATCACTGCAGTGCGTAGGAAAATTCCAGGTCGGATACTTTTTAGACAGACCTCGAATGACGATAAAATGAGTCATTTAGTGATATTTGATGATAAAAAGAGTCATTTGACGATATTTCATAATAAAATGATTCATTTGATGATATATGACGATAAAAGATTTAATTCGACAATACTTGACTTTAAAATGACGAATTTGATGCATGAAATTAACAATAAGTAGCTCGGTAATGCTTAATAATTTTAATGTTCTTGATGGTACAATTGCTCTTTTCGGTGATAAAAGTTTTTTCTTTATGGTAAAATGTATTTTTCATGGTACAAGGGTTCTTGGTAGTAAAAGTGTTCTAGATGGTAAAATCGTTCTTCTTGATAATATGTACAAGTGTTCTTGTAGGTGCAAGTGTTCTTGATGGCACAAGTATTGTTCTTGGTAACACAAGTGTTGTTCTTGATGGTACAGCTGCTGTTCTTGATGGTTCAGGTGTTGTTCTTGATGGTACAGGTGCTGTTCTTGATGGTACAGGTGCTGTTCTTGATGGTACAGGTGCTGTTCTTGATGGTACAGGTGCTGTTCTTGATGGTACAGGTGTTGTTCTTGATGGTTCAGGTGCTGTTCTTGATGGTACAGGTGCTATTCTTGATGGTGCAGGTGCTGTTCTTGATGGTGCAGGTGCTGTTCTTGATGGTGTTCTAATGGTAACTTCTAATCTCTCCCTCAGGAGTACGAGTATGAGCCTGAGGACCAGACCGACCATGATGGGGACTTGGGAGGGATTTGGATGGGCCCCAAGGGGCCAGCACTCCCCAAGCAGGAGTTCCGGGAAACGTACTCGTCCAATTTATCCCCCCACACGAGCTCTGGCTTTTCCCAGTCGAGTTTTCCCTCCAGTCAATACATGGGCTCGCCATCTTCCGGTCCATCTTCTTGTAAAATCACTCCCCTTTTCCTGTCCTCCACCTCCCCATCCACTACTTCCTCCCTGTCCCCCAGTACTCCCCCCTCGTCCTCCATAGCCTCACATGGCTTACCATCGTCAACAACTTCTTCCCCATCCAGTGCATCTCCCCAGCAGCCCCACGCGTCACCAACGGTCGCTTCTGACCACACAGAATCCCACTTCACTGGTCCCCCATCCCCCCTCCGCCCCCAGGAGTGGATGGGGGTGAGAGAGGAGACGATGGGGGTGAAGGAAGAGAGGTTGATGGTGAGGGATGAGAGGTTCAAGCCTCACCTCACCATCACCGTGCCTTCCAATGAAGACCTCAGGACCGTGAAGGTGCGTCTGCGAAATCGGGATCATACTGCTCCTCTATGGGGGTGTTGCAGGTGGGGTGCTGCAGGTACGAGGTTACAAATCCAGGTAGGGTGTCGCAGATGCTGTGGGATGCAGGTGCAAGTGGGGTGCAGGTGGGATGCAGGTGGGGTGCAGGTGGGGTGCAGGTGGGGTGCAGGTGTGCTCATCGGACACTCACCTGACTGTCATGTTCACGTAAAACATCTTCTAGTATATTAAGCACACAATATGCCTCCATGACAACACTGGAAAGTTGTTCATTGTAAGCTGTGCTTGTGACAGATGCAGAGAGGCTGCACCCAACCCTCACACTGGAGTAAGGTAAAGCACGCATTCCTCGCCCCTGCTGCCGCTGGACTCACCAGGGCAGTGTCGGTCGAGTGCGCAGAGGGAGGGTTCTCCCCCAGCAGGAAAGGGGGGTCTGCCACGCGACACCGTGAGGACAGGAATCCTCGGGTAGACGGGGCTGCCCTGGAAGGGGGGTCGTCTGGAGGGTCTCTGCCCCCTACCCCAAACACGCGTACATCTTTTACCTTTGATGGTGGGTCAATTAAGTAGGAATGGGAAACGAATGTTTGATGTATAAATATAACTCTAAGTTATGTGCGTGATTTGAACCCTGAACTTAGGCACGAGTGGGATGAACACAAACTCGCTTCTTGGGTGCAAATGCAAATTTTTGCGCCACAGGGGATTTCTTATCACAAAAAGACTTGCATATGGTGTTCTTCATTGGGAAACTTTGTAGGAAATCTTTGGGGAAGTTTTGTGCGTATGTTCATTGTTGTGATGAGCCTGGGCTTTAGTTTGCCTGTTCAAACGCTTCTTTTTGCAGCACAAGTTACCCATACAGCTGTCCTTATGCACGGTTCCGTTTACTTCATGTAGTGTGTAAGTCCATTAATTAATTTAATTCATTTATTTACTCGTTTCCAGCATTCATTCTCATAACTTCCAAGTGTTTCTAGCACCACAGAAACAAGGCTATACTAAACACAACTGATGAAGCTTACTAATGGAAAACTTTAAAACATTTGTACATATAAATATTGATGAAAAACTAAATATTTATATATACATATATATATATATTAAAAGTTAACCTTAAATATTTAGATAAATAAATATTAATGGAACACATAAATATGTGGAATTATTGTAAATATTTCAGGTGTGGTGAGCGACCAGTTGAGGGTCAGTGGCTCACCTCCTGAACTGGCGCCCCCTAGTGTGGTTCCCCGCTGTCTCATCGCGAGGGAATTTGATCCTTCTCCATCTCCAGGTATGATTATAAGAATTTGATCCTTCCCCCTCTCCAGGTATGATTATAATAATTTGATCCTTCCCCCTCTCCAGGTATGATTATAATAATTTGATCCTTCTCCATCTCCAGGTATGATTATAAGAATTTGATCCTTCCCCCTCTCCAGGTATGATTATAATAATTTGATCCTTCTCCATCTCCAGGTATGATTATAAGAATTTGATCCTTCCCCCTCTCCAGGTATGATTATAATAATTTGATCCTTCTCCATTTCCAGGTATGATTATAAGAATTTGATCCTTCTCCCTCTCCAGGTATGATTATAATAAGCATGGAAGTTGCCTATGTTTAGCTCCCAGTGTCTTCACTTTAGTTCTGGTAAAGAATGTTACGTAAACTACAGCAACTAATCAATTAGCACAAGAAGGGTCTATAAATATAATACGTTCATTTGTATCACTGTATATTATACAGAATACGTCTGTACAAAATTTTGTATGTAATCTGGTGTGTACATATACACATACACAATTGTCCAAAGGAATCAGAGTAGCAGTTTTCTGTTTGAAATGCTGAAATAATATCTAAATGAAGATTACATTTGTTGTATAATAATATTATTTGTATGAGGATTATATTTGTTGTATAACGGAAACATATTACAAAAGGAGAGACTGTTCAGTTCCATTGTTCTCGAGACCTAGTGTATGCTTGCATAAGACTGCTAGACCTGAATGCCTCACAAACACAGCAGATGCTTTATGAATGTTTGTTCAGAGCAAGGCAGTCTTGAACCACGTACGAATTTTGTTACTGGCAGCATACATGCTCTCCTTTTGAGGGACTCGTGCTAAAATGAGCGCAAATAATACGTAGAGTAGAAACTATTTTTCTCTTTCTTTCACTTTCACTGAACATTTTACTCACAACAGCTACACAAGTACTGGATGTCAGCTTATTTAAAGCATCACAACGCTACAAGTAATAAATGAGATTTTAATTACCACGCAACAACCGCTGTGTAACAACTCATTTTCACTCTCATGAACAAAGAACAAGCATGTCAGTATGGATGATATTATCATTATTGTTGAATGGCTATTAATGTTATGAAATTATATTTTGAACAGGGTCGGGGGGAGGAGGAGGGGGTGGGTCCTCCCCCTCAATGGGGGACTCTTCTTTGGTCTCGATGGGGGGCGCGGTGCCGGGGGCAGCGCACACCCTGCTGTCCGCAGGTCATTATAATATTCCTACTCACTTTAATTCTTTCTATTTCACCATTGTGATGACAAGCATCTAAATGTGTATTGTAGCTAATTTCAGGATTTTAATTAGAAGTTTTTTACCGATTTTTGTGTAACGATTTGAATGAAAAGGATTTTAACTCTAATAATGATTTTGACTGTTAGAGATTTCCAAGGAAATCTTCTGCATGGAAGACATGGAAATGTTTACATTGTAGTGTAAGAGAGAAAGAACCATTTAGTGTTAGCGCAGTTCTATGTTAAGTATTAGTTGCAGCAGTAATGGTAAGTCAAAAGCAGGTGTGCGTAATACAAAACAATTGAAAACCACAATATTATGTAAAATATTATAACATTGTTGCTTAATATTACTGAGGACTTCAGGAGGCGCCGTGGGAAGGAACCTGGCTGACCTGCAGAAGGCGCTGTCGGGGGAGTTCAGCAAGAAGCTCCTTGAGTGGGAGCGCCTCAAAGGGCAGCAGTGGCTGTACGGGGCTCCTGCTACAGGACTCACCTCCCCAAAGGGAGCGACTCCCCAAATTACTGACGCTCTGTGGGGACACCAAGTCTTGGACGGCAACCTGCCGCATGAGTTCAGAAAGAAGCTTCACGAATGGGAGAAAATAAAAGAAAAAGAAAAGGTGAGTTCTTTCCACTTGTTTTATTCACTTCTGGTTTCCATGAAATTGTGTTGACATGCCCATATCACCAGAAATTAATAATAAACGTATGTTCTCAATTATGTTAAAATATATGAAGTAATTCCAACTGTTCAGTTAATAGCGTAAAATAATGCACTCTGCGATATCTGTTCCCTCCAAAACATTTGCCTAGTAACTGTACAACCAGCACTGTTGCCAGTTGCCATTTTGTTGCCAGTTGCCAATACAGTTGCAAATTGCCAGTACTATTGCCAGTAGAGTTGCAAGTTGCCTGTATAGTTGCCAGTATTAAAAAATCGAAATTACTATCCAATAATGCATCTATCTCGTAAACTCATATTTCTAAAAAATAATTTTAGAAAACATAAATCCTTTTACTCTCATCATATCATAAATATGAAAACTGCCTACAAGAAATGCATAGCAGCCAACAAGCTGATGACCCCCAAATGCTGAACTCATGTTGAAGTAATCCAAAGTGTCATCAATTGTTCCAATTCTGTTAATTTTTCAGTTACACGGCAGCAGTGGACCAGTGTCCCCCACGTCCCCAGGGCACTCCCCAGGCACCCAACACACTCCCCCCGCTGACGACACGAAAACCCGGCGCCATGAAGAAGGGAGCCTTCCGCCGGAGTTCAGAAAGCGGCTCACGGAGTGGGAGATCGGCAAGGTCCTCGCTGGCAAGAGCCGGCAGAATGTGGAGGAACTCCAGAAGAATCTGGGGGAGGAGTTCAACAGGAAGATGGCGCAGTGGGAGAAGATGAAGGCAGGGGGACTGCCAGGTTAGAGTTCAGGAGAAGATGAAGGCAGGGAGACTGCCAGGTTACAGTTCAGGAGAAGATGGCGACTGGGAGACTGCAAGGTTATAGTTCAGAAGAAGATGGAGGCTAGAAGACTGCTGGGTTAAAAAGTAACCAGCACAATTACCAGTCGTCAGTATAGTTGCCAGGAGCCAGTATAGTTGCCAGGAGCCAGAAGAGTTGCCAGTAGCCAGTACAATTGCCAGTACAATTGCTATAAGCTCATCAAATTTTGTCAGCGTATTTTCGCCTGTTTTCACCCAGCTTTTATTAGTAAAGCCTCCATTTTAAATTAGCATTTTCCATTTTCGAGCAATTGTGTAATAAGTTTAATTTACGCTTATTTATTTTGATTGTGGGTGTACCCTCCCTCCCCACAGAAGCCCCCTCAGCGCTGGGGGATGCCACCCTAGGCGTCACTGGGCTCGACCGCAAGGGGTCCGTTCACAAAGTCAAGAAAAGTAAAAATAAAGCAGAAAAGAACACAACCGTAAGTCTTTTTACAATAACGTTAAGATGTCTTTATACACAAAATCTTAACATGAGGTGTCTTAAGATGTCCAAAATGTCTTTACATAAGTTAAACGCACACTTGACATGGCGAAATCTACCGCATGGGCAAGAAGCTTTAGATATCAGGTCCAACAGAAGCTTTTTCGTTGTATAGAGAAGGTAAGATTTGTGATCAGAAGGCTTAATGAAGAATTATCTCATGAAAATCTGTTCCATGACACGGAAATCTGTGTTCGAAATTCCCACCCACGTGTCTTAACTGCTGGACAACACTTGATATCCTTTTGTTCACTTTAACGGTTCTTTTTAACATGGTTGTTTCAATAATAATGAGTAAATTATTGATATATTTATGCATTTTTATTCAATCAAATTATGTATGCATTAGATCATTTCAGTTGGTGGTTATTAAATATATTGTCAAGGACGCTTATAAGATAATATTGCAACGTATACTAAAACAAGACAGTCCACAGAATAATAGGATACTAGCTCAAGATAGTGCATATACAGGGTGCGTAAGGTATCTGAAGACACTTTACGCACTTTTCGAAAAACGGAAATGAAACTGTTAATCGTTGAAACTTACAATTTCTTATAACAAAACAAGTAAACATAACATTAACCTACGTTTTATTTTATATATCTTCCTTATGGCTTCTATCACCCAATCAATTCGAGTCCGAAAGCAACTGTAAGCTTTGGTCAGGTGGTCTTGATATATGTCTTCCATTGCTCGGGCTATTGCTACCATCAGAAAGAATTTGGTGTTATGGGGATGCTTATTAACTTTCTTTCCAACGACACCCGACACATAATAACCCAAAGGATTAAGGTCTGGTGAGTCAGGAGGCCATAAGTTTGGAGTGACATGATCATGTAAATGATCCTGGCCTGTTTTTCTGGCTGCTTAAATTTGTTTAAGAGTCGTTTTTTCCCTTAAACGATTCTCTTGAGTTTTTGTCGACATAAAATGACCTCGCCTAAGAACGTATGATTTATATCCAAAGTCTTGATGAACAACATTCCTTATTGTTCCTTCAGACACTTTAAGATCTTTGGTGACCTGTCGCATTGACTTCCCAGGGTTTTCGTCGATCATGCCATGCACCTTCTGACAGACTCAGATGTTCTGAGTGAGTCAGAGCATTGCCAATGCCGTTTTCTCTTTATCGTTTCCAATTCATCTCCATTGTTTTAATTCAGCTCATTTCTAACTTTGCAAACGAAAGATCTGGCGACTTTTAGAACTCTTGCAATTTCTAAATTGCTGTGTTCCGCTTCTATGGACACTATTACAGCATGTCTTTTCATTTCATTAGTCATAGTAGTATCTGCCTTGGAATCTTCTTGAATAAAAAACTACATTACTTATTATGGGGTTCGTTTAAATTACAAAAATACAAGTGTCCTCAGATGCCTTACTATGCCTATACTATGTGACCCCCACAGAACAAGTCGGAGGCCTGGAAGAACAGAAGCAAGGAGGTGCTGTGGCTGGAGCGAGAGCTGGGCAAGATAGAGAGAGAGAAGTTGAGGCTAGAGCGAGAGAAGGAGAGATACATGGAGAGAGAAGCACGGTCAGTACTCTTGTATGTGTGCATGCTAACTATATCATTCTCATGTATACTTCACCTCTAATGTGTGTTTCAATATAATGCACATGGATTTGAATTGTCATACATGTGTATTCTAATTTTAATGCGTATATGTATGCATGTACCTGCATATTTTACATGCATTTTTTGTAGGTACGTGTATGTTTTAATTGTATGTTACCAGAACGTTCACGCACATTTTAAAAGATGAACATTTGAATTAAGTGTTGTATGCCATAAACTAAGGACAGTTCACTGATGTAGTGAACGTACGAAAATAAATGATTAATGAAAAAAAGATGACAAGGCTCAAGCACTGAACTCTAAAGCCCTCCAATACTCAAGTACTCATCATTAAAACTTGATTCAGAGTGAAGAAAATTGAGTGAACACATTGAAGACAACATATATTATAAATACTGTGCAAATCTTGCTTTTGTTTAATATTTCTTAGTGGTTACCCAACACATAAAGAATACCACCATAACTGATAACCAACAGGGTGAGTCAGCAGGAATAATGGTGGGGCTATTCATGCAGTAACCCAACAAGAAACATAAGGATTCATAAACTGCTATCCTTGCGAACGTATTTTCAAAGTTTAATTATTGCTTTGTAATGTTTTCTGTAGTTATTTCTACTTCGGCCAGGGACGTACAACACGACCACTCATGTACATGTTGATTACATAAATTATTTCGATGTCGTTACATCTGTACGTGATTATTCTCACGTTGTTGTGTAAAACACGAAAAATTATGACGACATCAGGACACAGAGAAGGCCTAACACGACGCTGTGTGCAGGTTGGAGAGCATGTGGCAGGCGTACAGGCAGGGTCAGGCGCAGAAGAAGGAGGTTTTCATCAAGACGTCGACAGGAGAATTCCGTTTCGAGGGCATCAATCAGACTTTCACGAAGCGCCTGTACGAATGGGAGGAACGGAGAGGCATCCGCCCTGAGTCTTCCACCATCGCTCTGCTCGCTCCCAGGCCTGCTGAGCAGGACGGGGTTCAGGTGGGCAGGACGGGGTTCAGGTGGGCAGGACGGGGTTCAGGTG
>VCRD01010052.1:0-13222 GCA_006783055.1 Trinorchestia longiramus | reverse complement strand
GAGAGAGAGAGAGATGGAGAGACAGTGTGCATGAAATATGTTGACTATTAAACCCACACGTTAAAAAATTACGTGTTTTTACTGAATTTTTCGTTTGATTTGCCAGTGGACGCGAGCTTTGCGACGGAGTTTCCACTTGGGAAGCTGTGCCTTTGGTATCCACAATACAATGCTTACAATACATGTATACAATGCCAAATTTCTCTTATCTAAGTCCTTAAGAGCATGACAGAGAGACGGACCAACCAAGCATACAAGCGAGCAATAAATTGTGTAATTATACGTAAAAATCTGCACGATCTGTGTTCTCTGCCGCAATGCAGGTCTGACCTCTGCCTTTATTTAAATGTATTTGCTGTACGGGGCCTTCGCTTACCGGCCTCATACCATATCCATTAGTACTTTCTCACAGCTTTCGTAGTGTAAATTAATTTTAGCGAAGCATTTCCTGCTTTGTCCATTCAAAAACTTCAGTTTGGTGCAGTGACGATTGCTCCAGGGACGTGGTTGCGTGTAAAAACTATAAAGCGTGTATATTTCGACCATTGCGCTGCAAAACTACAACCGAGTTCTACGAAATGTACTCTCAGAAATGAAATTTATCTTAGTTTAGTTATTCACTTATTCCTAGCTTGATAAAAGGAGGAGAAGACATTTGTGTTTCACTCTTTCCTGCCTGCCTTTTGTCCCTCCCACTCTCCCTCCCAAATAGAGAAAGAAATCTGAAATGAGACGTGAATCATAAAATACGAAATAACATCAGAGAATGATGCTACATTATCTAAAAAAACTAGTGTAACACCATGCACAGCAATGATACAAAAATTAGCTCTGAAAAATTGTTGTTTGTGTTGTTTGAGGATGTGAAGTAACATGTGGTGCACATGCTTGTCTTGAAACTCACAATCTGCGAGCCGAATATTTGTTGGGCTTTCAAATGAGCTCTTTGAAGGAACGTCTTTTTCAATAGGATAACAAGTGCAGCAACACTTCGGTAAACTGTTGTTACTGTGAAATGGCTTCTATCAGACCTTTTCGCTGTACTTTATTCTGAAAATCTTTACAATATTTCCACGAAGCCGGCGAGGTGATCTTGGTGCATCATGCAACAAAAATATTGAAACCTTCGTTCTTGCGATAATAGTAAAGCAAAAGATCAACATTGTAAGCATTATATTTTTCATTGTCTGAATTAATCCAAACTTTTGGCTGCAGTAAGGCTCAAAAAACCCGACGGCAAAGACTGAGATGAAATAACTAATTGTTTCTGCCAGACGCCATCTATCTGAATATGGCATAGGCAAGTTATCCATCTAAGGTAGTAGTGACCGAGAGCTAGGGTGGAGGTGGGAGGAGAGGAAGAAATAGCTTAAAGGATTGGTTAAAATTAGAAAAGGAAATTGAGAGTGAAATGGGAGGAAGAAAGAGAGAAAGGGGATAGATGAAAGGAGTTGACGTTGAGGGAAAAAGTAAATGAGGTGGAGTAAAAAATATGAGAGAAAGAAAAAGAGGTGAGGAGAGGAGGAGCATGTGAATAGAAGTAAAGAATGTGAGGAGAAGGAAAGGATGTGGAGAGAAAGAAATGTGGTAGAGAGATGAGAAGAAAGTATGGAGGAGGGAAAAAGGCTAGGAGGAAGGAAAGTGGATAGATAGGAAAATGGTATGTATAGAGAAGGGAAGAGGGTATGGTTAAACGAAGTTATACTGAAAGAAAGGAAGTAGGATGAAGAAGAGAAGCTGGGTACGATAGGAGGCAGGAGGTCCTAGCTCCGCTGAAGACCCTGTCCTTGTAAGGGCACACGCTGGCCTCCAGACCTGGCGCCAGTGTAATGACTGTTTAGCTGCACCAGCACAAAATATTGTTTGTTACCAGCACCAGACGAGCACAACCGTGCATAGGAATAATGAAGTGGTGCGTATGTGTTCACCTCGCTTGAATAAATCCAATGTGGTAACCACTTGACCACAAGGACCTTAATTGATTCAAAAATGCTAGTTGATATTATACATGATAATTTGCGTTAAATGTGTGTTTCAAAATTCCCAAGATAAAAACTAAAAGTTACGCATCCCGTAACTTTTAAAAATAAAATGTAGAATCTTATGGGATGAAATATGACAATGAAAATTTGACTCAAATGTCTAAGGTTTCATGCATTAATTAGAAGAAGGTTCAATTATTTAGGAGCTACTGTACACAGCTCTGTATCGCACGCACAGGAAAGTGAGCGTGCGCAAGAGAGATATGTTCATACGCCTTAGTCAACAAAAAACTTAAAGAGTTCAGAAACACAGATGAAGATGGCTTGAAAACATGAGTTCGTTTTGTATTTATTCCGTAGTTAAAGTTATTCTACGAAAAATTGGTCCAACACCAAAAAGAAGAATCATACTTTCCAAAAAAGAAATTTCGATTACTTTTGATCCAGCAACATTTAAAACTACTGAAAAATTAGATGAAACCATGAAAAGTTTGCATAGAAAAGTATTCAAACCGTTAGAAAATTTACTGACGTTTTCGAAGCCTTTTATAATAGAAAATTTCAAGTCATTGCGGAATTAGTAAAAAGAATAAGTAAAAGAAATCACGAGCAGCTCGAGCATCTCGGAAGCTGCCACGTGGTGACTGTCCTGCACTGCATCGCACACTATTTTTGAACCTTTGACTTAACCCCACAAGAATTTATACTCTTTACGCCGTTTGAAATCATAGTAAGCCAACCAACCATACTGAATGCTCATACTGAATTTATAGTCGGTGAAGATGGTCTAATTAAATTTGATCATTGATTGCATTTTTTCAATTGTTTCTGATTTTTTCTCATCGAAGACGTATATGTCACTTCATTCAATTTTTTTAATTGCAGAATAGAACAAGTCATTATAAACTATCAAGTACACTTCATCACCTTCATATAAAAAAATTTACTTCGGTGAGTGATGGTCTTCTCTAGCTTCGAATTACCACACCACCACCAAAAACGTACTACCACACCCTCAACATAGCAATAAAACGAATGCAACATATATAAACCCATTTAGAGATGAAAGACAGAATTCAAAGACCAATCGTGAACAAGGAAATAACAAAAATCAACTACCCAAGGCACCCTATCAACAAAATGAATGCAGCACACGTGAGCATACCGAAATTGGCAATACCGATCAAAATAGAGGACAACTAAAAATATTGCTTGGCAACGTAGAAAAGATCTTATTGAAAATGCAGGAAATGCAAGCCATTGCGTCAACGTTCTCGAACGAAATCATAGTCGTCAATGAAACGTGGTGAGACCTAAATGGAAGAGATCTCCTATCAGAAGTCTCATTGGGAGTATACGCTTACTACAATGTCGACATACGCTTGCTGTCGATTTCTCGCAGCAATACGTAGAGGTGGGATTTCCATTATTTACATCAAAGAAAAGCTGTGACCTCAAATCAAAACAAAACGAGTAACAGCAAAAATGGAAATACTACATCTCACCATCCAACCGTAGCCTACAAAAACTATCAAAACTATACTCGCACACCGGAACCCAACCTGCCAAGCAATTGACGATGACAAATTCTATGGCTTCCTTGATAATATCCTCAGTACTCCTCACGAAACACTAATCTTGGAAAACTTCAATCTGGCCTTCATAAACTGGACTACTCGTCAAAGATGCGCACGCAGATCTAAGCTCATTGATCTGATGTATACAAATTCCCTACAACACGTCATCGAACCGACGAAACAATACGATATTCCTGACCTCAAGACAACCCCGCACCTCAGAAAAATTGGATTACAAATTACGGACAAGATTGGTGATCACCAAATGATGGACTTCGCGCTCGAAGTCCACCACCCTAACACTAATACTCGACAGAAAATCGTCCTCGACTACAAACTGACAAACTTCGAACTATTGAAAGAGGAGCTCAGCAGCATTGACTCCGAATGACTGATGGGGAATAAAAAGACGAAAAATGCTACATGATGCTCGAAGAAAAAATTCCAACCGACACAAAACACCATGTCCTAACAAAGCTTATGAAGCCAACCAATAAACTTCCTTAGTTTTCACAAGAAATTAAATCCTCTATAAATGATAGACAAAAGTCATATAGAAGACTTAAACGATACCAAACAGAACTCTATTGTCAAGAACATATCCCCACCTGCAGGACCGTTAAGCGAACGATAAAATATACAAAACAAAATGAAGAAATTGCAGTTGAAGCACAATTCAAAACTGACCCGAAGAGCTTCTACAAATATGTAAACGACAGGCGACTCAACAGAGACACTATTGGACCACCGATTAATCCCGAGGGCTCAACTCAAACGGACAACAAAATCAAAGCCAGAATTCTTAATACGTACTTCACTTCAGTGTTCACTCGTAAAGATACAACTGAAATCCTGCAACCTCATGCTTTAAATCCTCAGGAAATCATGACAGATGGTGCATTTACAGTAGAAAAGGTAGAAAAACGGCTAAGCATTTTAAACTCATAAGTCGACTGGACCCGGCGCCCTTGCTCCCCGGATACTCAAAGAAAAAACGGAAGTAATCAGCAAACCCTTAGCAAACATCTTCACTCGATTATTTGAAACTGGGATAGTTTCTGAGGATTTGAAAATAGTATTTGAGAGTAAACTGATGCTTTCTACCCTTTTTTTAGTTTTGTTTCCCTGTGATTTATAGGCTGCAGGGGTCGAGCCAAATTTTTAGACAATAATAATTGTTAGTCGTGCTGCTTGAAATTCTAGTCGCGTTTCAATTATAGTGAAGCTAGTTTCTCGTATGACAGTACAGCGCACGTATACTTTAAGGGAACGTTAAGATTATAACTCTTAATGAATTATATCTTAACGTCTATTAAGTACACTCAATCTACGAGTACATTAATTCTTCAATACGTAAATTCAGTTTTAAGAGAAAAGTATTTACTAAAATATTTAACCCTTTCGAGACGGCTTTCAGGTGTTTTCGGGACATATTTGACCATCCAGACTTATTTAAATTTGTGCTGGGACAAATGTGTCCCGGTAGACACGAAAGGGTTAAATACTTTTCATGTATGTAGTATTTAGTATATAAATACATTTGAAAAATCTATTTGGTATTTAGTATTTGAATAAATTTAAGAGATGGATTTAGTACCTAGTATTTAAATATATTTAATGTATTTAGTGCCCCTCACTGAACCCAGCAACATCGATGGTAAGTAATTTTTGAATAGAATATTCATACCTAAATAAACCATATTCCACTTTATTGACTAAAAAGAAAAACTCTACGCTGTGAAAACGCATATAATTTTACTATTATTTCAAAATTATTCCCAAGCATATACGTATCAGAGCAACAAATTGATTTTCATCGCTAAATGCGATATTTTTATGCTTGGGTTCAGCCTCGTTCACACCTGGTATACATGCGTACATGCGTAGGTGTTCACTGCACGTAGCTACCCTCCTGCAACACATGTTGTACATGCATACGCTTAACCACCCTCCTGTAACACCTGGTGTACATGCGTACGCTTAACCACCCTCCTGTAACACCTGGTGTACATGCGTACGCTTAACCACCCTCCTGTAACACCTGGTGTACATGCGTACGCTTAACCACCCTCCCAATTATCTCGCTCACCCAATCAACTCAATTCAATCAACTTGTTAGGCATATGGGACGTTTTGATGGTCCTCTTCTTGTTCCCCAATCATAAATATATGCATATCATATTAATGATATTCTAAATATTGTTATTTACCATTACATTAGTCTCTAAAACCTACTTATAATGCCAACTTTTGTGGTATGAGTACGAAAACTTGAAAGAATTAATGACAGTAAATACAGCGGAAAGGCATGGCAAGGTATTAAAGCTTTTTACGGAAATGATCTACAGCAAAACACGATCTGATATCTTGGAGTCTCTTTTCAAGTAAAAGACCCGAGTTTCATACGCAAGACTGTCAAGTAAATCTTACAGGAGTTGGTGAGTTTCATCGAAGAACATCAAAACAGCTTAACCTTGTATAGAACTCTGAAGCTTATTTCATCTGACAGCACGTCTTCAGCACAAACTTGGCCAGTAACGTGACCAACTGGAGGACAAGTACGTCCCACCAGAGGAATCCTGGCACACTTCATGGCTATGCTGTCCTACATCAAACGCATTATTGATGTGCACTGTGCAACCTCCGCATAGCTAGAGGAAGTTTTTCGTCGCAGGCAAATGCACTTTTGGGGAGCTTCAGGTCACAGTATTGAAAAATAGTATGGCACTGAGAGTAAATTCACAGTTTTCTACAAAACCGGAGGTAAAATACAGAGGTAGTAAAAAAGGACATAGAATATGGGTTCGGAATCTCTATTCTAATTATGTAACCGCAATGGGTAACATTAACTTGCCGCTTTGACTATGGAAAATATTTCAGTTACTAAGAATGATAAACTTTGCCCTGAAACTGGATGTAGGCTAATGGTTGGGACAACGATTTGTTTCGTAATTCTAGAAATTGATCAGCGTTACAATTTCATGAAGTAAATGTCGATCCTTCTTGAGTTTTATTCATATGTTAATCAATTATACGTAATAATAGACATAATTCTGCAGTTTCATTTTTTGAAATTTTTCTTCGGCATAAAACATAGTTTATAAATCGTTTGAATATTCATTTCTCACAATAACATTTCTCAATTTTCCACTTCTGTGATGCATCAAAAGCATTGAATCCAGTTAGGGAGCAAAGCTTTATTAACACGATTATGATGAGGGAGAAAAAATATCTTTCTTTACTCTTATGCATGTGAGAAAACTAATATTTGATAGACCACGAAGAAGAAACGCATTCTCTGAGGTGACTGATGTTATGAGAACTGATTTGAATTGACCTCACCATATCATAACAAATAAGTATGATTATGTTCCAAAACACTTCTTGTGCGGCATAAAAAAATGATACACTTGTTGAGAAACGTAGAAACTACAGTCAACGACGAAATTATTTGTGCAGCCACCAATGTTCAATACTTTTAGTCATTTTCAGAATTTAATGTTCGTATGGTTTCAAACTCTTTATATGTTATTAAGTGCATGAAAACGAATATAAATCTCAGTATTCACAATTGCAGATTTTATTTAACGAATTTAACAAGACCATCATTCAAAATAAGAATTGACAAAAACATTCGTATAATTAGAGCAAGGGAATATAATAACAACAGTAGTAGTCAAAAACATAACATTTCTGCTTGATAACTTCGATCAAATGATTTTTATACTCTTCAATCAAATGTGACCATGTTTGTGCTAGGATATTATTCCATTCTTCAATGTCTACATGTTTTTAGTCCTTTAAGGTATTGCGGAGGCCGATGATGCATTCGAACATTCATTTTTCACCGATGATTTTAAGTGAATTCCAGTCAAGACTTATCAAAAGCTGTGGCAAAACTGTAAAATTATTTTTCTGGAGCCATGCTGTCACAGATTTGGACGAATGCTTTGAGTCATTGCCATGCTTGAATTTTAACCACTGGTCGAGCACAAGATTTTGCGTCGATAGTATGGAATTTTTATCCAATATCTTGAAAACGTCATCAGATTTAATTATTCTTTTAATTGCAATTTAAATGTCAATCCATCTTGAGCGGAAACAATTCCCAAGCATCATGCAACGACCTCCAAGTCTATCTGTTGGCACTGTGTTCGTGAGTAGAGAAGCCTCACCTCTCTGGAGCCAAATCTTACCATTATTATTTCCATTTAACAGAATTTTTGTTTCATCACTACATAGTACTTATTTCTAAAGAGAATTTTTTCCGAGGCTACTGGAAATTTAAGATTGCTGAAAGATGAAGTGGCTTATGAAGAGTCGTCCGTCATGGTCTGTGTGTGTAAATCATTCCTATTTAAACAACGTTGAATTATACAAGTATTAACGCTGATACGCTGCGTATCCAAGTCCTTTACGATGTCTTTCGACAGAACTCAGGTGCATATTAAACTCGCGTCATAGTTACGCGCAGCTCTTGGTGACAATATCAACAGTCTTCCACTCCCAGGCAAAGTCGTTGTTGTTCCGAACTCTTAAAAATTATTTATGTCTAATTATATAGAAGATCTAGGAACAGCTTAATATTTTGAAATAGTTCCGTACCTGGTCCGGTTTTGTGAGTCAATAATCATTTGCCTCAAATTAACGCTGAGTTTTTTTGTCGTGATCATCATTCCATGAAAGTGAAAATGACAATGATGATGCTTATTATGCCAAGTTATGTTCGTTATCAGAACTTTCTAGAATCGTCTGGTAAATTTTCAGTCATTTTCATGTAATTATTAGCATAAAAAGTTTGGAATCATATGAGCATTAAATTCTAAAAAATTACTACGAGTATTGAATATTGGTGGGTGGCCCAATAATTCCTTGGTTAACTGTATAACACATTATAAAGTGTAAACTGCTAGCAGTACTGCCTAGTAATATCTCGGAGTTTATTTACGCACTTAGCATTATAAATCTGACGAACCAAGTACACAATTTAATGTGATGATGTGCGTGCCGTACCGCCTGCAGTCTATGATTCAACAGGCAATATACAGCGGGGGGAACGAGTATTCGTACATGTTAAAATTCTTTAGAATATTAAATTTCTGATAAATAAAAATGAGACATGCCGATACTATGTTTAAATGTTTACGCACACGCTCACAAACTAAGAATATGCAAAAGAAACTAATATATTATATTAAATAATGCATTTATATACCATTATAAATATTTATGGGTGAAAAAGTATTTGTACAGAAAAAATTTCTGATTTTAGATGACACGGAATACTGTTTGGATAAAGTTTTTGTTACCAGAACTTTCTCGTGTGCTTCAATAATTGTTATCAGTAGTCACCTTGAGATGTCAAAATACTAGCTGGATCATTCAACACTAATAAATCATACAGTAGTGTCGCAATGATGGTGAAAAGAGTAGAACTCACAAATTCCGTAAAAACCTTGATTATTAAACAGTGGAAAGCTGGCAATAGTAACAGGAAAATATCAGAAAACTTTCGAATTCTGTTTTCTACTATTGCATCATTTGTTCAGAGATATAAAATATCAGGAAATATTGAAAACAAAATCTGGCACACCACGTAAGATTTCCCCCAGATTCTTAAGAAAACTCAAACAAAGAATCTAAAATAACGCAATGATCACCAGAAAGGAGTAACAAGAAGTTTTATAAGCTTCAGTGATTAGTGTTACACTATGAACTTAAAGAAACTGACACATTCTGGGAAAATGTTATATGGACATTTAAATCGAGACTTGAACTGTTAGGACGAAATTCACGCCGCCATGTTTGAAAAAATATGATATAGCCCAAGCTCCAAAGAACACAAGTGTGACAACATGATGGTGGGAGACTATTTTTCTGTAAATGACACTAGCAATTTATATGACAAAATTAATGACAAAAATTTCCGATGACAAAATTAATGCAAAGATGCACCAAAATATTTTAAACAATAATTTATGTGATTCTGTAGAAAACTTCAACTCCATGAAGAGTGAGATTTACAATAGGATAACAACCATAAGCACAAGGCGAAGTCTATCAAAAAATGGATTGCTAATTACAATTTAAAATTATTAGAATGGTCAAATCAGTCTTCAGACTTGAACCACATTGAAAATTTGTGGTGTCAAAATAAAAATTCATTCAAGAACTCCGACCTACAGTCGATTTGAAGAAAATTTGTAAACAGGAATGGGGCAAAATTATTAAAGAAACGTGTAAATCATTGATTAAGAATTACAGAAAAAGACTGATTGACCTCGAACTGAATAATAGTTATGCTACGAAATATTAAATCAGATATATCTATTATTTATGTTCTGTACGAATACTTTTTTCACACCTAAATATTTGTAATTGTAAAAAATTCATTATGAACTATAATAATTTATTCGTTTCTTTTGCATGCTTACTTGTTTGCACATGCTTGGTTTATGCATATGTGTGCAAATATAGTATTGGTAAATCCACTTTTTGTTGTTTCTCAGAAATTTAATGAATAAAGAATTTTAACACGTACGAATATTTGTTTTCCCCTACTATATTACATGTAAATGATTTCCATTTCACCGGACAAAGAGACAAAAAGTGGCAGAGCGAAAACAAAGTTCTAATAGAAGTTTATTTTTTGCAGGTACCGCAGGAGCAATGAACCTGGATACTGTGCTGGTGCACCAGTGAGCTTAAATAATGTGTTACTGATATCCATTGCTGCAAAACTTAGTGGATTTGTTTTCTGGTGTCATGGTTACGATGCAGGACGGAAATCATGGGGGATCAAGCGCCTGTGTTTATTGACTAACGGTGCAGAAAATAGAATCGAAGTCTGAAACAAAAATACTCATAAAAAATACAAACAGTGGTGAAATAAGAGCTCATGAAGTACAGTACGGATGGCTCTTGTCAAGCGCATGCCTTCACAATCTGTTAAAAATATCATATTTTTTAGACTATTTTTAGACCCATAAGGTCCAACATAATTTAAAAAAACAAGAAGGGCATGAAAGAAGGCTGAAGACAGGAGTTCAATTCGAGCAGGTCTTCGGTCTCAGTTGCTGACTGGTAAACTTGAACTAAAGTTCAAAATTTTCAGTTCCTCAATATCAGGAAGTCCTCAGACAGTGTCGAAAAGCATCGTCCAGTTGTGAAGCGCTCAATTGTACCTGCTGTTTTTTCCTGACCTTGCTGATGTTATATTCTTGTTGTTAATGCTATTTTGTCCCTCCTCATGTTATATTGTCACTTCTGATGTTATTTTGTCACTACTCATGCTTCTTTGTAATTCCTGAGGTTATTTGTCACAAGTGATGTTCCTTTGTCACTACTAACGTTATTTTGCCAGTGCTGATACAAAGCGAGTGTTCGTAAAGTTCATTTTAGATTATGTATTCTCATCATCTCAAAAGATTATATGTTCTCATCATCTCAAAAGATTATGTATTCTCATCATCTCAAAAGATTATGTGTTCTCATCATCTCAAAACATTATGCATTCTCCTAATCTCAAAAGATTATGTATTCTCATCATCTCAAAACATGATGTATTCTCATAATCTCAAAAGATTATGTACTCTCATCATCTCAAAACACTATGTATTCTCATCATCTCAAAACATTATGTATTCTCATCATCTCAAAGGATTATGTATTCTCATCATCTCAAAAGATTATGTATTCTCATCATCTCGAAAAGGAATAAAATTTTACTCACGTGAGTCGTTGTTCTCTCTGTTAATTGAAGCTCTAATTATTGTCTAATATTATTCGTTTGTAGTCTATCTCAAAAAACTTTATTGTTTGGTATAATTCGATTTTGAAGTTGGTTTTGTGTGATCCTGTTCGGACTGAGAAACAAGTTTGTTGAGTTATTTTTTGTAAGAGTACGATTTTCGCTGTTTCTACCTTACGGGGTAAAAATTTATTCCTAGCACAGTATGCAGAATAAGAGATTTATACTTAAATACACTCTAACAGACAACCCAGTTAGACTAAATTTTTTGATACATACCTTCTCAAGCTAAAACTAAGTGTGTTCTCATTCTGCCAACTGAACTTTTACATTATACATTATTCAGCTTTCTCTCGCGTGAATTCTTTTTCTTCGTTCCTCCGATTAGTAGTCCCGTTAGACTGTCATTGTGCTATCCTTCTGCCCTGCAATCGGTAGGAGACTAAACAGTGCTCCATAGTAGTTAACTTTGGAAACTTTGAAAACAGATTTGTTTATTCTTAAATAAAGAGTGATTTTTTCCCGTCAGGCCAGTTCTGTTTGGCGGCGCCTTGTACCAGTTAGTTTAGCATCAGAAGTTAATTCAGTATAGGGTAACTTCAACATACGGTTATCAGCAAAGGGTAGCTATAGCTTAAAAAGATATAGGTAACTATATTATAGGTGGATAAAGGTGTAGAAACATAAATGAATAAACCTAACTGTAGTTCATTAAACGTTTAGTTCCGCACACGTGTGGCCGGCTGAATATAGTTTTCGTTAACACAGAATCTGACTGTTCTGTCTCGAGCAAGCCGTTCAGTTAGAATTAAGCTTGCTCATGGATTAAGATTTTATAAATTACCAATTGTATGTTTTTCGTTAATTACGTGTTGACTAATATTAAATTGAATAAATATTATTTATTTTTCCTCAAAAAACGGTTAGGCAAGGATCTAAAGCTAATCTCTGAAAGAACCTAGGTGATAGAAATGATGCCCTTAGAAATAGTATGCAGATTAATAGATTTGTACTAAATTACATTCTAATGGACAAACCAGTCAGGCTAAAATTTCAGATAGTCCACTCGTTCAAGCTAAAAGTATGTTCTTACTATACCAACTGAAGAGTTGTAATCAAAATATGCGAATTAATCTCATCTTCGAAATTGTTTTTAATTTTCGTTTTAATAACTAACGTATGAGTTTCCATCTTCAAAGCAAGCATGCTAATCTAAATTATCATCCTGTTATGCCTTAACATTTAGTCAAGTCTCTGAGCTTGCGAAGGCTTTTATTCCATGTAACACGAAACGATGTTCCTGACGTAGAATTTGGAAGTAAACATCTCAGAAATAAAATAACGAGGGTACGTGAATGTGAAAACATAATGTGAAGTGCATGAATGTGAAAACATAGTGTGAAGTGTGTGAAAGTGAGAACATAGTGTGAAGTGCGTGGATGTGAAGGCATAATGTGGAGAGAGTGAATGTGCAGGCATAATGTTATATACGTGAATATGAGGGTATTATATGCAATATGTGAATGTGAGGGCATAATGTGAAGTACGTGAATGTGAAAACATAATGGGAAGAACATGAATACAAGAGCATGATTTTCATAAATTTCGAGAATATTGAATTCAAATCGTGTCCTTAGTTCAGCTCACAACTTTTGGACTCATCCAAGATATAATACTTAATAAGAACAAAATATTCATCGGCGACAATATCAGTACAAATCAACTGATCGTAAATTATACATTCGAGAAAAGATGAGCAGCGGATCGGAATAGTAGGGCTTCGTTTTAGTAGTGCCCACTCGTTTTAGTAGAGCCCACTCGTTTTAGTAGAGCCCACTCGTTTTAGTAGCGCCCACTCGTTTTAGCAGCACCCACTCGTTTTAGTAGCGCCCACTCGTTTTATTAGCGCCCAC
>VCRD01010051.1:0-10383 GCA_006783055.1 Trinorchestia longiramus | reverse complement strand
ATAAAATAATGTAAAGTATTTAAGCAGGGGTTCACTCTGCGTCCCAGACACGTGCGCCAGATCTGTTAATTGGGATTTATTCCGAGCTCATTCAGTGCTAATTAATTCCAGCTCAAAAATGTCATTTGTTACATGGGAAAGAAACCATGTTTATACTTTTTTATTCATTTACCTGCTCGATTGTTGCTTATGGGTTATGAGTTTGGATTCTGTTAATTTCTCATAATTAATGTTGTACATTTATTTCTGGCGGTTTTAGTTTAAAGCTGTGTAAAGAGTGACCGCAACCAACTCAATACCAAATATTCAGCTTTCATACCAAACGCATTTTTATCCTCTACAGTTGACATTAGTTATCCCCATATAAAGAAATTGCATTGTTCTCCATTGATGCATTGAATATCATTTTATCAGTTTCAGTTTGTATTGTTACGGAGACTTTGGTACCACCCATACTTATGCACCAAATATGGGATACCAGGTGTTATATACGTCATGACATACAGTAGATCTTCATAGTCAGCAACTGGCTCTTTAAACTTACTCAAGACAGGTATTATGACCTATACACTTAGTCTAGCTGTAATGCAATGTACTCACAGGGCATTACTGAGGAGTACAGTACACAATACTTGTGTGCTCCTGACAACAGCGCACATGCCATGAATTTATAATACATCTATACCCCTCAGTCACGCCAGCAGCTACCTTTCACTCACCTCGGTAAAGTATCGTAGATATTACACTCAAATAAAATCAACTCTTTACTGCATGGTGTGTCTGATTTGGCATACATATGCTGGTTTAGTACCAGATTTGGCATGGCAAGACAGGAAACTCAAATAAAATTATAATTTTTATGTATGTAAAGCTATCATTTTTATTTCGTTGGGAAAAACATATTTCAATAAAGGTTCACATAATACAAATTTTAAATATCAGTTATATTTTCTTTCCCCTTTGAAATAAATAAATCTGCAAGAGGTTAGAAGTCTGAGCTACGCTTCCTTCTCATGAAGACAGTATTCTCAAACAGTTTGTTTAGGAAGACTTGACATGTGACGATATTTGAAAAAGATTAACTATCGTTTTGCTGAAATCGAAGGCTTTTTTGTCTTCAGTATTAGAAATTATTCAAACATATAACAAAGGAAAGGATATGGAGTACACAATATCAAGAATGCGAGGAAAAAACTCTTCAATTTTTTTTGTTTGAATTCGTCCCAACAGTAGTCATTAGGATGAGGTCTTTTCTCAAACTTTGATTGAGCATTGGCATTCGAAATCTAGAAACACCACCATCATGCTGGCAATACCGTGACATTTTAAATACAACTCTTTGGTATATTATAAAATGTGGTAAACTTTTTCAATTCAGTGGTACGTTAAAATTGTTAGTCGCTAAATCAGATGCGCTAAGTTACCTAGCCCCAATACGAAAACTCCTGACCTCCTCAGCTGTTCTAGCATTCTGATTTCGTGATATCATGCTGATGTACGATATTGTGCACTCCACTAATTTATTATTTAATGCTTCTACCCATTATTCAGTAATGAGTAAAAAAGCCTCTGTTTTCGATAACTCAACTTCTGTATTTCATACAACATTTCAAAGAACACTTTCGATACTAGAGCGAAGGATTTTTTGAGACCTCCTATTAGTAATTTGAGTAACTTGCCATTTTAATTACGTTTTATTGATGATGCGTTGTGCAGAATCCATATTCTACGATCAGCTTGTAACTAATCTTATATACTCCATACCTAACGCTTAGCTAAACTTTACTCTGTCTCCGTGTTATTTGTAACGTTAATATTTTTGCACTATATCTATTCCATTGATAATAAGAATTTCCGCATTACACTGTATCCATCAAAGCATGTATACCTTCCCAAAATGTCTTTTCTGTCCTAAACTAATTCGTATTTAGTGCACGCCCTGTTCCTTGTCCTACTAAAATACGTACATATCTGCTCTAAACACCGTATCTTTGTCACACTAATGCTATATGTACGTATCCACTCTACACACCGAATTTTTGTCACACTTTTATACGTATCCACTCTACACATCGTATCCTTGTCTCACTATTGTTATACGTACACACAATACACACCAAATTCATTTCACACAACGTTTCTTCACCAGGCACTGCGCCTACTCTGCACTGCAAACTTAGCTATTCAGCTCTATATGGTTGGCGGAACCATCGTGCCGTGCGCCAAAAGCAATTTGCTAATATCATTACTTCTGAAATTATCGTTATTCAGCGCTGCTGCCAGGCTGGCGGAGAATGTCTGCCATCGTCGGTTTAATTTACCTTCATGTCTCTGCCTTCATCTGCTAAAGACGGCTAATATGAGTCGACCTTCAACAGAATATTATTGGCCGCTGCTCTTCTTAGTCGCACATTCGCTCCATGCAAACGCTTTGTTTTGCTCGAGCCTCTCGTAGGTGTGGTAATATAATTTCCATGAAATGACTCTATTAAAGTTTTCGTTTTTCATTGCGTTTTAATCTTGGTTAGAGTGTTAGAGTAAAAATGAGTTAATTCTTAATGTTTGTGTCTTCCTGCTAGCGCTGAGACGGTCTTTCGCACAAGGCTGAGTACGACGGACGAAACAGAACAAACGTACATTTGTTGGTGACAGTAAAGAGTACATTTGCTGTAAACAATAAATAGTACCTATGATGTATGCAGTAAAGAGTACCTTTGCTGTAGTCAGTAAAGACTACCTTTGCTGTAGACAGTGGAGTACATTTGATGGTAACAGTAAAGAATACATTTGCTGGTGACAGTAAAGAGCACATTGGCTGGTGACAGTAAACTGTACATATACTGACGACGGAAGAAAGTACATTGGTTGGTAACAGAAGAAGGTATATTTCTTGCTGCTAGAGGTGTACATTTAGAGTTGACTGCAGAATACCATTTAGCTTCGACGATAAAGGCTTCGATGTCGGCCATCAGGACATCTGTAGTGCTGAGAGCGTTGTATGTGGCGCAGCGATGGTGCAATATATAGAGCTGACGGAAGATTTATATTTGCTGTCCAATTGCTTCCCACCCATCCATCTTGAAAATAAAGTGCTGCCCATACCAACTGTGTCTGCTATTCCAAATATTTGAGAAGAACTTGAAACGCCTGCAACCAAAGGAAATATCACGTCGAGAGACCTCGTCTGACAAGCTCCATCAGTTTATCGAGTTTTCATGATTGAATTTGGCAAGAAAGCCAACGGCGTCTTAATAAAGACGAGCTACAACCGATAATGAAAAGTTGGTTTGCCGCTGCTGCCATCACTTTGTTATTTTGGATCCGTCTGCCAGGACCTCTCAGTAATATGCAACCTTGAATATGTTTGGTTTCCCTTGATTGTTCAAAAGGAATGGAAATATCTCCAGGTTATGCAGCTCATTCCAACTGTTTTGTGGTTGGATCTTACGTGTAGTGCAAACCTGTGCGATTATTTTCCAAGGAATTCGAACGTTGTTCTAATTCATACTTGACTGGATGACACTCATCCCCTCGTGTAGCTGATTAATTCGTCATTATTGAGTCATAATTTTATGCTACGGGGCTTTCCTTACCTCCACATCCCGGGGTGTCTGAAGACGAGTCAAACCCTTCACCCAACTGATGCTAAAATGAACCCAGGAACAACTTGGGATGTTGGGGCTGAAGAAAAAAGAATAAAATCCACAGTACTGAAGACGGGCAATTTTTGGTGTCTGCACCCACTTCCAAAATTGTATAAGGGATATAATTGAATTAAATAATCATTTAGTCTATTCTAAATTATTTTTGACGCCTGAGAAATGCGTGGTTTTTAGGTTATTTTACTTAATCATGTCATCAATTATTATTTTTATTATTACTTTGGTTTCAATTCCAGAAATGTTCCACAACATCTTCAACATTGAGCCGCCTAGAATTTCTTTCTTCTGTCTTATGTGCACCAGTATTGTGTTGACTTCTGTGACTGAGTTTCGTTTTTTCAATATTTTCGTCATACATTTCACCGATACATTGAGTACTGTTTATCAATAATGTTTATCAATTTGAAAACAGCCATGACCATGAATGACTTTGCCCGTTGCACAAATTTAGTGCACTTCCAAGAGGCACTCCTGTTCAATTTTACTGGCCCTTCAAACTGAGTAGTGAAAGTTTCCAAAGTTTCGATATGCAATTTAATAGCCTTTTGCTCCACACGGGAAAGCTCTCCAGAAATTGGTTGTTTGTCCCAACGACTTGAGGACCGTAACATTTTAACATCTTTGTCATCTGAAACAAACTCTTGAAGTGCAGATGAGCTTCCCTGTTTCTCATTACCAGCCTCTTGACCCGCCCTACTCATAGTTGAGTCAGCAGCTGGTGCTGGAAGTCTGTTGCAGGTTTCATGTTAGTGAATTTGATACCTTTTTTCTCCACATTTGTCGCACGAAAAAATTGTCGTTACTTTGCTTTCTGCTCCTGCGTAGAATTTTTTTGACGTTCTACACAATTTTTCATTCTGTTTTCTGTGATAATTCTCGTTTAATTCCTCTTTTGTTTATTGTGCCTTCATTGGGGACAGCTGCAATCTCATGAACCACACCTCGAACTGTGAACGAATGAGAAAATTAACGTTTACCCTGAACCTCCCAGTACAATGGAAATTAAATATATGTTTTTTAACATGTCAGGTAAATTAATTTTGATTGCTTACATGTCGTAGTTAACATGGAGAATATCTGTAATTTTAGACCATTATAATATTAAAAACAAAACTTCATAACTTTTCCTATAAGGTATGAGAGCTTCAAAAGACATACGAAGAACCTGACTCATAACTCACATCTTGGCCCCTGTTGTGGTATCTGGACCTATGTTTCCCCAGAGGAGATCCGCCATCGTAGCTGAATTTTGGGACCCGTTTTGCACGGAGCTTACGAAGTTTAAGCTATTATGGGCGCCATAAAATTAAGAAGGTTTAAAATTGACTCGTGGATGTGTAGAAAAAGAGCGAGATGGTCAGGAATGTTATATCCAACAAAGTTGTCGTCTGTGACCTCTACAAACTTGAAATTTGTGCAGTAAAGTTCGGAAGAAAATGCTAAAACTAGTACAGCAACTATTCGTAAAGTTTAGCTTGTTAGCTTCACAGAAGTAAGCGTTGTCGTTGCTGGCACATTGCTACTCTTAATTGTGGAGGAAAGAGTTCTTTAATAATAATATTCTTACGGAGACGCTTGACTTTGCTCCGTCTGATAAATTCCTTTATTCTGCTGTTGTATTAATTAAATTGTGTAAACAATAATAATAACCATTTGTAATTGAAATTCACGTTGTTCATAAAGTTACAGCTATTGATCAAGATACGTGTCCAGCCAATTGTGAAAACCTTACCAATGGTCGCTAGTACTGAGGAATATTGTGTGCCCATTATTGGCCTTGTGTTCATGTGCACCAGCTCAGTTGTGCTCCAAAGTTAGAGTTAAACGGCAAAAACTGAAATCGATAGAATTTCTATGGTGGTTTGATTATAGTATGTGATAATTCCGTCCTCGGATGATTCTATCGTTCGTATATCATTCGATGTCCTGCCATTTGTTGATTCAATTTTATGAATTTTATTATTCGATCATTTTAAGAATTCATCCATTGGATAGTTTACAGTTATATGCTTCTGAGTTGCTGGTCGTCGGTATTGAAGCGACAGCTGGTTTGGACTTCATGTTGGCTCGCTAGAGGGAGAGTTTTCCCAACTGCCAGGAGCTCGTAAAACAAACACACGAACGATGAGAGCGCTGTTTTTTCTTCGAGCGCTGATTTGCCATCACTGAAACCGCTTTTGCCTAATAAAAACAGGAAATTCCATGTTTGATATTACTACAGTGTGGTGTCATCAAACTTCGTGTCGTGCGTCGCAGCTTTGGGATAGAAGCCTGCAGTTTTAGATCCTTAAGTGCCTAAGACATTGGAAAACGTTGTTCAGTCTAGAAGCACCGCAGTTAGCCTCTGAATTAATACGTTTTCTTTGAAGAACATGCATGCAGAGAATGATATTTAAATTAGTAGTTTAATTGCGTATGTGAGCTATAATACTTAAGTAATAAATTTAATATGTATAACAGGAAAAGTTGTTCGTTTAGCTTTTCATGTCATAATGAATGATACAGCGAAAGTATTAATGAATGATGCACTCCCTTGACTTGTATGTCAAAGTTAGATCAAGCTTGTGAACTAGCAGCAAGGTTTCGGAAAAATCNATATATATATATATAAATGCATTACCTAAACAAATGCGTTGTATGAATGATGAAGTTAAATACACAAACGTGTTCTATAAATGAAAGCGTTTCACAAATGAATGCGTCATATGAATAAATGCCATGTATAAATTAAAGCCTTATGCAAATGAATGTTTTACATGATCGTACGCATCCAAACAGCGAAGATGAAGTACCCGTAGAAATGACACAATTTCAAACAAAACAACCAATAGACTTGTACATGTGAACGTTAGTATTCAGAACCTCATTGAAAGACTTATCAAAATTCCCAGCTTCATAGAAAATGAGACGCTTTCCAAATACATGAAGACAATGACTACGCCAGACTTGATATTGAACGCTAAATAAAATGAAGCTCCACTCAAGTTTGTACGCATTCGAAAATTTGAAGTTATAGCCGAAGAGTGAAAAAAAGTATCTGAGAAAGAAAGCTGAAAATGAAACAACTGAGTTAAATTAGCTCTGGACACCAGAAGCCTAAATAATAGTCAATGGAGATGTTATGGTACGCAGAAATGTAATCAAAGACTAATGAAAATTTAAGGCAACGAGCCATTGTTCCATTGGAAGTTGACATGACTAGACACGAAATTTGCTGTGTAGACATGGAATGAAACAAGCTTGTTATTCTATGTCACACTATCACTTTTCGAGCACAAACAACGCACTTCTGAAGTAATGATGGAGACATATTCTACGATCAGATTCCGAGAAGAGGAAATTACAGAAAACTTAGCAGCATAAATAAACTTTCACAAGAAATATAATGGGTCGCTAAATGTCATAAACGAGAATTTGTGAAGGATTTAAATGAAGCAAAGATTTTGTCGCTATTGAATGTTATCGAATGAATAGAATATCCATTAAAACCCTGCATCATAACAATTGTAGACGAGCCCTGGACCCTTCTCTAGGGCAGATGCGGAAAAGCTGAATAAATTCGTTGGAAAAGAGCATAATATCGAGATTTAGAGGATTTCTTGCTCCGATTTTATCTGCACAATCGTATCCTCTTCAACGATGGTTTCAAAAATGTATGAATTTTGCTCCCAAACCTCTTCGTATAGTAGAATTCAAGAGAAACGATCACGCAACGCTTCTTTTTCAAGAAAGTGAGACTGGACTTCGATGAAGCAAATATTTTCCCATGCATAGAATGTTCGCCATGTTCATAATATTTACATATTCAAAACGGTCGCCAAGTTAATACTGTTTAATGTTCACCATTCTCACCATGTTCATTATCTTCATCATGTTAATGACGATCATCATGTTTATAAGGTTCAACTTGTTCATATAGAGTCCACCATGTTTATAATACTCATCATATTCATATCGTTCGCCATATTCATAAATTTCACCAAGTCCCGTTCGCTACAGACACCACACAGCGACAACATTCATTAGAATATCTAATGGGTCTGTAGTTGCAAGGGTCTTGCGCCACCGAAGGATGTTCGCCTAACAAAGCATTATTTTCAAGTTCAATAAAATTCACTGGCTTTTGAGATGTGATCTGCAGCATCGTTACAGAACAGATGGCTGGGGCAGGTCGCAAGTGCGCAAGCTCTGAACGAGTAAAACTTTGTGAAGGAAAGCAAGCAGGACGGATGCAATTGAGCTTTGAAATCGCGACAGAATTCTTTTCAATAATGTTGGGACATTCAAAATATCAACAAGTATTTCCTACAATAAAATGGAGCTGAATCTGCGCCAGGGCCAGCAACTGACCCTGAATCTGCACCAGGACCTGGAACAAACGCTAAATCTGCACCAGTTGCCGATTATAGTTAACGTCCACGTGTATTTTGCAGGTTCCAGATGAGCAGCAACCAAGTTCAAGGGAGGGCACGGTCAGTTCATGCTCGAAGAGTAAGGCACACGGGAGGACTAACTGATGACCAACATTTGTAGGAAAAACAGTTTCGGTATGAATTTCTATCATTCTGCTTGAGGAGTACTATTCCCGAAAAAAAATAACTACCCAGAAAATAAAGTTCCCCAGAAAGTAAACCTCCAGGGTAAGTGATTTACTTCAGCAAATATTTCGCTCTAGGAAATTATTTTCCCTAAGTCAGGATCCTCTCTAGATATGACATTTGAAGAAAAAGCGTACTCGCATATGCAAACTCGTTAAATTCGGGCTTAGTAACAGCATTCCCATTAACAAACGAAGGAAGTACAATCAAGTTGAGCCCTCAAAAATAACCGCAGCGAGAACAATGAGAACAGAGCTTAGAACTATTGAGCAGCCTCACGTGCTCTAGTCTCGTGTGTCTGTGAGACAAGAGCAGCTCTAAATCGTGTTCATTTCCAGGCATAATTGAAAGGTTACCAATTGACCCAGAGGGGGGCACATAAAAGTACAATGATGAGGGCCCTGTTAACATACTGAAGTGACAGCAGCACCAGGGCAAATATTCCGCCTCGGGGGTTCGTTAAAGAGGGAGGTCAGTAAGAACGTTCGACAAGAGGAAAGTTCTGGAGAACGGCATGTATTTTGTAATACATCCAAGATCCCAATGAAATATATATCCTCACTAAACGTATAAACCTTCAAGTAATGGGACTTTTGTAATTAAATTTGAGATTCTTGGACTTAATTATGGAGACGTGAACAGACTTTCTACGTTTATCTTCGGGCAGAACTTGTCGCATAACTCATACAATTGCTATGTTTTTATCTATTGGTATTCTGATGTTAAACTGACTTTAACTAACAGTAATTTCATACTCTAGTGTCTGTATATTTGTACCAATGTAAAGTGCAATTAGCCCGTTGCAGAATTTGGTGCACTTCCAAGATGAAATCGCTAGTCGAATTTCATTTAGATGAAATTTGGAGTCGAACTATTTTTGATTAATAATTTAATGAATCTGCACTCTCGATTGTCTAGCTAACGACCAAATAACACTATTCAAACCTCGAGGAAGTGTTGAAAAACTTCAGCACTGAATCGGAACTAAACAAGACGATGCCTAGTAACATAAAAATCTACAGAAAACAAGTTTATTCAACATATAGGACGCCCATTCTAACACCACAAAGCCGAAAATTGATACTACTGTCAAAAATAGTCCATACGAACAGGCATGGAATTGGAAATGGGCCCATTTCTACTGATGACAGTACTTTATCCAAAGCGATCCTTCTAGAGGTCATTGCTTCGAGTGGACCTGTAGCTAAGTGATCAGTGTATCCAAGCTAACTCAACCTGTACCTACGAAAAGGTAGAGATAGAAATACTTCTAGCAGAAATAAACGTTCCCAATTGGTCTGTCTACGTCGCCCAATGCATGACACCCGATGCAAGTACCCACGAGCACCAAGAGTCTTGAATATTGGGCGCTGGAAATAAGGTACAACAGACTTAACCTGTTAACGGTCACTGCTCACTCGACAATAATCATACTATTGTCATATTACAATAGTAATATGACAGTAATAACAACGCTAATTGAA
This sequence comes from Trinorchestia longiramus, assembly GCA_006783055.1. NCBI lineage: Eukaryota > Metazoa > Arthropoda > Malacostraca > Amphipoda > Talitridae > Trinorchestia > Trinorchestia longiramus. Next base: position 639 of record VCRD01010051.1, on the reverse strand, counting down.
CTAATAAACATTAGAACTTCATATAATGTTAACGCCGCTGTGGTACTGTCGCGCACCCACATCATATGGTGTAAGTTGCCAGTAGAATGCAACTCGTACAAACATCATATGATGTAAATAACGCTTAACAGGTTAAATGCCTGGACAAGGTACATATTTTTAGCTGGGTTGAGTACCCAATGAATCATGAGTGATGTACGTTGGTGCAGGTATTTTGGGCATATGGTACCTTGCACACATGGTACCGTGAACATGAGGCACCTTGCACTGATGGTACCGTAAATACAGGACACCTTGTGCACATGGTACTGTCAACATGAGGGACTTTCGATACATGGTAACATAAATATGACTCATTTTCGACTCAATTGATCACAAACAAAATAATATTAATTGTTGCGATATTTTTTTAAATTCAAGTTTTTGCAAATGAAGGCCACAACAGAAGTGAATATTTAGTTGTTCAGCTCTATATACATGTAAATTGACCAGCAAGAAAGAATTAACGGCAGAGTTCAAAAGTTTCTTTGAGAAAAAGAAAGTTTTAAAATTAGAGAAATAATAAAGTCAATTGTTTGACTGGCATTACAACTAAAGCTCTCATTTATCCTTTCGACAATTCGTCTTCCAGATTTGCCT
>VCRD01010047.1:0-13238 GCA_006783055.1 Trinorchestia longiramus | reverse complement strand
AACGTGATATAGTTGAACTTTTTACTGCTTTCCTTTGTCTTCGAGGATCATTTAGTTCTGTGTTGTTTGAATTACAGTTGTCCGATTTTTTTTTTCTTCTTTGCTTTGTTGTTGCTCCGGATATATTTTCAATATGCTTGTTGAATTTTGTATATTGCCAATTTTTTGTTCCAATGTGGTGGTTAGTTCAAGCGTGGCGATGGTCAGTAAGCTCACCAGCTTAGCTTGCCCGACTTTATTCAGATGGATTCCATCGTCCTTGTAAAGATAATTCTGTCCAGTGTAATGGGACATCAGGTCTAGGTACATGACACCTTTTCCTGCACATATTTGTTTAACCTTTTCATTTGTTAGGAGAATTTGGGAATTAAGATTCACATCATGTCTTCGCCGAAGAATGCTAGTTATGATAGCATTCTTGGATTTGTTTTCCAGTGAATGGATTAATGCTTCAAATTGTCGGGAAATTTCATCTCGGGTCTTGTGTAATTTCATCTCGGGTCTTGTGTAGTGGGTGATGTTCTGGGGAGACGGTGTGTGATGCCAGGGTTGTGTGGTGTAGTGGGTGATGTTCTGGGGAGACGGTGTGTGATTCAGGGTTTCTGGGGAGACGGTGTGTGATGCCAGGGTTGTGTGGTGTAGTGGGTGATGTTCTGGGGAGACGGTGTATGATTCAGGGTTTCTGGGGAGACGGTGTGTGATGCCAGGGGTGTGTGGTGTAGTGGGTAGCGTGTGAGTGGTTTAGTTAATTACAGAGGTAGAAGCTTCTGTATTTAATCCTTAAATAAGGCATATTGAATATAATGAGGTTATTGCAATGTAATGCAAAGTTTTAGGTGAGTACAAGCGTTTGGACGAGCACTGCATTTCATCAATAGGCTTTGGAATGTCTGCTATGTAATGATGGTCCTTGAAGAATAAAACTTACAAATTACATTGGATGTAGTGTTTAGTGTCTGTGTTCTGAGTTGGATTGTCTGTCTCTTGAGTTGGCAGGCGACTACGGCAAGCTGGGCCACGGTAACACAGTGACGGTAAAAGTGCCACGACTGGTGGGTGGTCCCCTGAACGGCCGGGAGGTGGTGAGCGTGTCAGCGGGCTACCGACACTCTGCCTGTGTCACCAGGGACGGGGAGCTCTTCACGTGGGGCGAGGGAGACTACGGCAGGCTCGGTGAGACCCTCCGTTTTGGTACGCGTTCGTTTGACAGTTCCAACTTGCGGCTAATCTATTAAGTGTGTATATCATTAATTGACTCAAGTTGTAACTTCATCGAGAATATAAAGTAAGAAATGGTAGTAACAGTCATATTGCACTCTCCAACCAAAAAAGTTCAGCTCGACCGTCGATAGATGGTTTTGAATTGTCAGTTTCAGGAATTCTGCTTGATCTTTATCTTCCGTAGACTACTAGCTTGAGCTGAAAAGTTAGGGCAGACACTGGAATGTTGAGAACTGTACGAACTTTCTGCAGTTTACTTTATGTATTTATTGTGTAGTTGTAGGTAACTTCAGTGTGATTCAGCGTGTGTGTTTGTCTTCGTACAGAGTGTTCGTGTAACGAGGTCCCCATAATATGTTAATTATTTTTCACGAGCACGCTACGGCACTCTTCCTTGCTCACCAGCAGCCCAAATCTCTTCAGTTGACTTCTTAATGTTCTCATGCAAAGCATCTTAAACATTAACTCTGCAGTTATTCAGGACTTATCCTCCTCTTCGTGCAGGGCACGGCGACTGCAGCAGCAGGTACACTCCCACACCGGTGCGAGGACTGGGTGCTGTGGGCAGCGTGGTCTGCGGCAGCACTCACACTCTAGCGCTCTCTGCTGACGGCCGAACAGTCTGGTCTTTCGGTTCTGGTAAGTCTCTGTCTAGTTATTAAATTTTTCATTACATGGGTCAAGCTGTCGGGCTTACGGTAGTGCGGGTCAACCGTGTACAACCTTATGTATGAGACAGGGCAGTGCCCACAGCTTTTGAAGCGTCGCGCTGTAGTTTCTTCATGAGTACGACCGTCATGACCAATAGAAATTTTACTAGTGTACGCTAATTTAACATTGTTTTATTGTAAGTTTATAGCCGATACTCCTGTAAAATTTATAGTCTAGTTTGCTCTGCCCACATGTGGATAGGACGGTCTGTTAGCACGGGCAAGGGTTAGTAATCTTCCACTGCCATCCTGATGTTCAGTATTATTGTGAAGCATGCAATAAAAGAAAATCTGGGCAAGCGTCCATATTGGACTGTTTCAGTGCTGTTACTCAGTTATGGGAAAACAGTTTTGTTACAGGTAAGGTATTGTTGATTGGTAGAATGTCTGAGTAGGTTCTTGCATCGTTTTGTGAACAAGAAAGATTTTTTGGAAATTTATAACGCTTGTAAACTTGTTTTCAGGTATGAGGTTTATGAAATGCCACCCCAAATATGTCTGATATGTTATTATTTTTCGCTTTATAAAATTTTGAGAAATTGCACAAGGCATGACTCCCGAATTGGAAGGATGACGAGGCGTGCTTGGTGATCTGGTGAACAGCAGCGCTAGTCAGAGTCATTGAGTATGCCTGCAGTAAGTGGTGGGTGACTTGTTTTCAATACCTCCATCTGAACGCTGTGCACGAGGACGGAGGGAGGACAGGGAAGGTTGTGCCGTAATGACAACCACCCACCCACCATGAATGAAAGGGTTCATATGTATTTTCTGCTCTATGGAGAAAATACCAGCTTGCACCAAACACTGGGTCAAAATTCCATGATTGAATGTCTTGCTATGTTTTATAATCTGTTCAGGTGACCACGGCAAGCTAGGGCACGGTGACAGCAACAAGGTGTACCGCCCACAGGCCATTGACGGGCTGCTTGGGCTCACCATCATCAAGCTCGCTACTGGCACTCACGTCTCATTGGCTCTCTCATCCACCAATGAGGTGAGTTGGTAAGGCGAGAGCCCTGAGATTCCGCTATTTATCGAGCAAAGAAGCGAGCTTTCAGACCTACCTTAGCGTTAATATTCTCGTAATATAATGCAATGTACAAAGTTTACTGAAAGATACGGTACTTGTTGTTAGCGCAACCGTGACGCGATTGTGGGAGAGTTTGATGTGCCTGCGGTGTGTTGTGGAAGAAATTGATGTGCCTGCTCTGTGTTGTGAAAGAGATTGATGTGCCTGCTGTGTGTTGTGGAAGAGATCGATGTGCCTGCTATACGTTGTGGAAGAGACTGATGTGCCTGCTGTACGTTGTGGAAGAGACTGATGTGCCTGCTGGACGTTGTGAAAGAGACTGATGTGCCTGCTGTGTCGTCGTTCTCATGAGGTGGGTCATGAAGTTTCATTGGAGTGAGCGTGGCCCACAGAGACTGTGCCGGTGCTGCATTTGCGGTGTAGGCTTCCAGGAGGCGAAAACGAAATGATTGTAAGGAACTGGCTTCAGGGTGTCAAGATGTCCTCATGTAGATTTCTTTGATCGAGTATGGTTTCAGGTATGAATTTAACAAGAAGGTATTTTTTTTAAACTCTTAAAAGTATCCAGTTTGAGTTGAATAATTCCATAAGGTAGTACATTTCAGAAGAGAAGGACACTGCAGCTTTGCTGTTTCTTAAAACGACAAAAAATAAAATACATACCTCAGTTTTGTATTTTATGTCCTTAATGATTTAGTGTCTTCTAGCCTCCACGGCTGGCACCTAATTAAGCGATTAGACTTATTTTGTTTCCACTTTTTGCACTTGAATGTGGATCCTGCAGTCACAATCATCCCTCAATACAAGTGTGAATGCTATTCTTGTTTTCTTATTATCATATAAAACCAAAGCTAATATCTTACGAAAGAGACTGATGTCTACAATGCTGCGATACATGAGAAAGTATTTAGCTCTCATACAAAAGCACGGTCTTATTTCCTTGCATATTGAGACTGTAAAAAAATGAAGCTAGCCCTTGAAGTGAAGTGCGAGACCTTCGGCGCGATAAAGTGTGAGCCACTGAGGTGTTAGCAAACTTGTATTACTTCCACTTCAACTGCGCCAGGTGTGGGTGTGGGGCAACGGCCCATGCCTGGGCCTGGGGGTCGTAGAGACTCTCGTGCCGCGCCCCCTGGAGCAGCTCAACAAGTATCGCATCGTCGATATCGCTGCCGGCGACTCCCACGTACTCGCTCTCTCCCATGACTCACAGGTGAAACTTTGTTACCTGGATGACCAGTCCTTGTCTGGGTACCACCGATGTTCCTTGCATAGGAAGACGTAGCTAAACCAGATAAACAGCACTTAATATCCTAACACATGATACTAACCCTAAATATCTTCAGCTTGTAGGAATTTTTAAATAGCAACTTGGAATATTGTCACACTGTTTTTGCAGGTTTCCGTCTTCTCATAGCGTGGCACTGAAAGGGATTGTCTGTCAGTAATTACGGGACTTACTGAACTATCTCGCAAAACTTGCTACCAGTTTCCGTCTTTATCAGCATAGACGGCCTAAGTGACAGTTTCACTCAGTTGATTCCCAGTTTGTGCATGTAAACAAGCAACCTCGTTCACAATATTTAACCCTTTAGCGACTAAAAGGACAATTCGGTCGTCTTTCACGGTCTTTGGGAGAATTGTTCTAATAATTAAACAGTGAGCAATATGAGGTTGCTACTAGGTTTGAACGCGGCGGCATGTTACAGCGTCGTTCTTTTGGCTGCCTGGCTCTCAGCGTGCTTCATTGCATCAGTGTACAGACGGTCTTTGTGAGCTTAGACGTAAAAACTAGAAAAACAGATTGGTCGCTAAAGGGTTCATGCAACTGCACCGTCTGGGTTACTGTTGGTAGTCTGCTAAAAAATTTGCGCTGCCCACATGTGGATAGGACGGCCTGTTAGCACGGGCAAGGGTTGGTAATCTTCCACTGCCGACCGCCATGTGCATACCTCACATGCGTGTTCGCCCGAATTAGTACTGTTTTACGTGCTTTGACTCTTGTCACTACCTGCGCCGTGCAAACTTGTGACAATATTGTTACTTAGGTTTTGGAACTCGCACCAATTTTAACTGCTCCTCATGATAAATTTGATTATCTTTTAAGCGAAAAAGTAAACTTAGTAAAAAAGTGCCTTGTTTCAAATGCCACTCAACTGAAGGAATTACTGTGGTAGTAATTGTAACTACAGTTGAAGCACTAGTAGAGTTCAAACTTATATGCACTTCGGCAGTTATGCGGCATGAATCCTGATGTACTTGTATTCTGACAGCTTTATAATACAGCTTACTTTTGAAGATGTACCGGCCACATCCATATTGTACTGCACGGTCCGAGTAACATTTTCACTGCTTGATGCTCAGCTCTTATGTAAAATAAGTAAATGAAACGATAGAATGCTTCTCAGGTGTTCGCGTGGGGCGCCAACGCGCAGGGTCAGTGTGGTCAGGGGCACACCATCACGCCGCTGCCCCTGCCACGGCGGGTGGTGGGCATCACTCGGCCAGTGCACCACATCACAGCCGGCACCACGCACTCCATCGCCTGGACTGCACACCCAGACTCCAGGTGGTTGGACAGACACTGCAACATCAAGGCTGAGTGGGCGATGCGTTATGGGTGTCCGGCGGCCGTGTGACAACTTCAAGTCTTGAAAGAACCTTTTTATAAATGAGCACTTTCTCAGTGTGCACTGCACTGGTGTTATCCGTCAAAGTATTGAGATTTACAGGCTCTCACTAATTGCTCGCTAGTTTTGGGCTCAAAGACAAACGTGGCAATCTCTTTCGAAATATGAGGCTGTCAGCCCCTCATGTGTGAAATTTTCTATTCTAAATGTTTGGTAACGCGGAGCTGAAGAAGCCTTTGCTAAGTCTTCTAAGGTCATTATTACGAGACAATTTCCCGACTCCCTTCCCATACCATCTCAAGACTCCGTGGCTCACTGCTGAAGGCAGCACGGTTGTGTGTACGTATAAATGTGGCATTTTTCATTGTCTTGCACACCATTTCATTATTTCTTCTCTATTTCACACTCTTCTCAGGTGTCGAATTAATCATAAATGCTCTTTATTTGTTGACTAAAAGCCTCGATGTCTTTCAGACGACTGGTGTCATGGCAACAGCCCTTCTGTGTTGACCTGAACAGCAGCACGTTCTCGTTGCTGCGCTCGTTCCTCTGGGCGTACTGCAAGTTTGGCGCCACTCACCCTCGCCCCCAGCCTCCCTTCACTTCCCTCCAGTGAGTGGCTGGTTTTAGATTACACTTTTGGCGAGTTTCTCCGTTGATATTTTCACCCCGGACTTATAATTATACCGTACTCGTATAATATAATACCGTATTCACTTGACTTCATCATTCGCAATTTTTTACTGCTGTCTATGCCTGTATCTAATATCACAGTGACTTTTTGTAGAACGAAGACTGCGTATCAAGCCTCTGCATAATTTCTGGAGTGCCACATCCGATTAACACATTCAAGTTAGGTATTATCTGTGGATGTGAAGGCACACAAATGTTATTTCTATTTTTCCCGCCATTTTAAATGTTTCATCTTTCCTCCGGTTGTAATTTTCAAGTTTTATATCCATTATGTACACTCATGTCTTGTGCGTTCCTTTGGTCTCTTACAAATGCTGGGTATTCTTCTGACCTTGTGCAAAGGCCTTAAAAGTCAACTTTTTCTGGGTTTACCTCATTTTTAAGCTATTTAATTTATAAATTTTTGAATAGCATGCATTTACAAAATTAACTTAGGGTTTTTCAACGGGTTTAAAAAAGTTTATGTGCCAATGATTAGTTTCAATTAACATCTATATTTATTGAGTAAAAGCACTGTTTTCATATAAAGTGCGTCATTTCCATGGCAGGAAGCAGGAGGACTTCGTGGTACTGGTGATATTGCTGCTCAACTGCCACTTCTCTCTGGCACTGGCTGCCGGCAAAACCCACGAGATGCTGGGCTCTGAGGCCACCTTGCTGAGGGAGCTACTGTACAGGTGAGGCCACCTTGCTGAGGGAGCTGCTGTACAGGTGAGGCCACCTTGCTGAGGGAGCTGCTGTACAGGTGAGGTCACTTCGAAACCTTTGTGAACGACCTAATCGTTCACTAGGTTTTCCGCAGGACGTGTGACACTAGCCACCGTAGTCGAGTGGTATGCGGCCCGTGTTCTGTATCGGGTCTCTGCTTGTGCAGAAAGACTGCGTGCGGGTTCGAAACCCGGCAATGAATACGAGCTATTTCTCGTTTCACGCCGTGAGCTCGCACTTATCGGTAAGACCTCAACTCATCGCCCATGGACACATCCCAGGATCGTCGCATGGAGCTCACCATCACCCTTACTCTAAGAATGTTAACCTTAAGAATTTGAAAAACCAATGTACTAAATGTCTATGTACTGTGTACTTGATTGGAAATAAAGAAAAGATTGTTTGTGTACGTTAGGGGTGCTCCTCTTAGTACCTTGGGTATGCGCACTAAAATCTGTCGCTTGTGTGGTTCCGTATGTATTGAGGGAACGTCAGCAGGCAGAGTAGGAGTAGTCGAGCGCCTGCAGTCAGAGTGGCAACACTTATTTCACTCTGCTGTCGAGTGGTTGCTTAGTGCAAAAATCCTTGCTGCCGATTTTTGTACACCTCGCCGAGCCATTAGCGTAATATTTAACTCTGGTGCAATAAGGAGATATAAAAACCCCGTATCAACCATTCCGGGCAATTTGTGGTGCAATAAATAAAAGAATATATAAACATTTTAAAATACAGTGATTCAAAGTGCAATAAAAATAAATATACAAACCCCTTTTAATTAAAAGTATTATTTAAACACATGAAACCTGAAAAGAACTGTGCTGTAAAACTTAGCGTTTGTTGCCGGGTTTGCTGGCTGGGAACTCTTGACCAACTTGACATTAATTGGTTAGTAAGTCCGGTGACACCTTTAGCTTCCATTATTCCAACATTAGTACATACTGTCTCCAGAACGTTAACTACTAAGTTTGTACTATAATGCTAAATAAATTTAAACATTGTTATATAAATTTAGATTCAATTAGTTAAATTTTCGAATAGACTTGTCATATTTTGGGCTGTACAGACAAAGAAAACAAAGGTCAAATGTATTTGTAACTTAGAATTCTGGCCTTGTGACTCAGGCTGATGGACACCTCCTTGCCGAGTGTGATTGAGGAGGAAGTCTGTCGTGCCGTGCGGTGCCCCCTGCTTCTGCCTCCCCTGCCCCAGCGCCTGCACCTCCTACACGCTCTGCTCCCCAGACACCCCCAAGCCTGGAAGCTCCTTACCAGAGGACAGGTACTGACCTGCAGGCACCTTGAGTTGCCTTAATTCAGTGTCTCCTAACGTTACTCAGCATCACTGAACATTTCTCAACATCGCTTAATCTTACTTTACATCACTTCATATTACCTTGCATCATTTGATATAACTTTACATCGCTTGATGTTAGTTTACATCACTTGATACCACTGTACATCACTTGATGTTACTTTACATTACTTGATATTTCTGTACATCACTTAATATTACTTGAAATGACTGTGCATCACTTGATATCACTGTACATCTCTCTAAATTGGTTATTGCACCTTTGCTTGCCTGTTCATCCTTCAATTGTCTTCTTGTAGTTGTCACACTCCTCCTGAACTCACTCTTTAATACTTTTTAGATGTTGAAGTTCTTGTATTCGCTTTTGAAGTGTAGACAATTATTTGTTTTTAAATTGGAACAGTTAACCATGTTAGCCCTACAGACTGGCTAGTTTGAATGATGACGTTATCGGTAGTTGTTTAAAAAGGAAGTGTAATGAAATCAAAATTCGTCCTCTACAGCAGCTGTCATGGTCTGTGTGCCAGAATTTTAAACTGCATCTAGTTAAGATATGCTCCCCCCTCGATAATTTCCCGATAATTTCGGAACTTTGCATCGTGTAACTCTGGAATAAACTGTTGCCCTACAGCGGCTGCAGCTGAGCATCCTGTTGGTGAGCCTGAAGGAGCAGCAACACGTGGCTGCAGTGCTGGGGTACTCGCCCCCATCTCCTCCCCCACCCTCATCTGATACTTCGCACCTTTCCTCCCATCACAAGGGTGACTTTCCCAGCGAGAATCCCAGCAGCGACTTCTTCAAGTCGTCCCCACTCCTCTCCTCTCTCTCCGCGAATTTGGAGAAGGTAAGCTGGTATTCTGTCTAGCAAGCAGCGTAATTCTTTGTGTGCGTGATTAGCTCTGTATCTGTGTTTGATTAGTGTTTGACAACATTTGTTCTTTGCAAATAACCCTACTTTGGTTTATCCTTGTTCCTAATCCTAGTTTATTCACACGATTCCAGTCATGTTTCATCCATCGTGTCTCTGATGTTGAATATTTTGTTCTAGGCCAAAACTGAAAGCGCCGACCCTCAGGAGAAGCTGTCGTGCCCCCTGCACACTCAGCAGGCCCCTAAGAGCGTGGGTGACTTCAGCTATGTGGGCCAGTCACTCGCCGAGGACCTCATGCACACGCTCGTCCTCAACCTGGGCCATCATGCGGTGAGGGGGGCCCTGGGTCTGCTGGGGATTGTGCTTCACAACTCTCTTGCATTCAGTGACATATATGTGTCTCGACTAGATTTCCATGCATGCACCGCTGTGCCTCGAGACTGCGTGCACCGCCGTGTCTCGAGACTGCATGCACCGCCGTGTCTCGAGACTGCGTGCACCGCCGTGTCTCGAGACTGCGTGCACCGCCGTGTCTCGAGACTGCGTGTACCGCCGTGTCTCGAGACTGCGTGCACCGCCGTGTCTCGACACTGCGTGCACCGCCGTGTCTCGACACTGCGTGCACCGCCGTGTCTTGAGACTGCGTGCACCGCCGTATCTCGAGACTGCGTGCACCGCCGTGTCTCGAGACTGCGTGCACCGCCGTGTCTCGAGACTACGTGCACCGCCGTGTCTCGAGACTGCGTGCACCGCCGTGTCTCGAGACTGCGTGCACCGCCGTGTCTCGAGACTGCGTGCACCGCCGTGCCTGGAGACTGCGTGCACCGCCGTGCCTGGAGACTGCGTGCACCGCCGTGCCTGGAGACTGCGTGCACCGCCGTGCCTGGAGACTGCGTGCACCGCCGTGCCTGGAGACTGCGTGCACCGCCGTGCCTGGAGACTGCGTGCACCGCCGTGCCTGGAGGCTGCGTGCACAGCTGTGCATGGAGGCTGCGTGCACAGATGCGCTTGGAGTCTGTACAGAAGTGTGGCCTCTATAGTAACTTGGTGCTTCTACCACTGATGCTCTTTTCACTATGGACCTTCAATTCTTTTTCTTAGTTTTAAAACAAGTTCAACGTTAGTACCTATGTAATGTCTTTAGATGGGCGTACTGTAGATTAGAAATTATCTCATTGGCTTTGAGAAATTATCTCATTGGCTTTAAAACAATCGTGGTAACATTGGGATTTGATGAACTATTGCAGTAGATTTACTAGTGACGCGACCCGGCTTCATTTGTGTGTGTGGTGCTTGCCTTTCGCCAGGAGCTGCAGCTGAGCCAAGTTGCCCGTGCTGATGTGAAGGACACCAAGGGCGGACGACCATCACGCGGTCACCGCTTCAACATCCCCAGCTCGATCCTGCACCCCAGCAGCGTGCTGGCAGGCAGGCCTGACGGAGGCGTCTCCTGCCACCAGCTGCATGCCTCTGCTCCCCTCACCCACAAAGGTCTTTCTTGCTATCAAAGCTTGTTGTACCTCATTTCTAGTCCTGAGTTATTGCTCAACCTATCGGACGGTGGAAGGGTCATCTACTCATCTCTGTATTTCATGATAGCTGAATAATTCTCTTTGTGAAATAACTTCGAAGTAAAGGGCATTATGTACAGACTTCGTTCTGCACACTATGTCGTGCATATCATGTCAGTCAACACTCGGTTCAAGCTATTTTTATTGGATCAAGTCTTATTTCAGTCAGCACATTTATGTGTATTCTCTTCCCATATTCTCTGACATCTAAATTCACAGAGACAAATTACAGTATATTGTGTACCTTTTATGAAAATTTAATTTGCTTTATTGCTTTATGGATGTTGCTTATGGAGACTGATGTATCTTGATGTAAGATCTACTTCAATATTCTCTGCCACCTCTAGAAAAGTAGCTAAATTTGAGTATTTTTTCAGCTGCGGCGGTTTGCGTTCTGCGTAACGACGATGGAGTCGAAGGTCAATCAGGCCCTTCTGATGCCCTGAGTACGAGAGATCTGATGGGGGCGCCCTGGATCAATCACCGGCCTGTGGAAGGAAGAAGTGTACCTTGTGGTACTGAAACGTCTGCCAAGGCGGGCCAACTGCATTCTTCTTCCAGTGCTCTGAGCTTTGTAGAGCATGTGATCTCTGCTGGAGAGGGCCTTGAAACCACAACTAAAGGAGTTCAGAAGATCTGCCTTGAGGAGAGACCAGGTGCAGCTACGGCTTCTACGAAATCGACTGGAGAAGCATGCGTTGTTTTAGACATGAGCACTTTCAGTACTGAGAGCTTGCCAACACAGGCTGCCTTAGCACATCCTGCTGATCATCTCCTCTGCTCTGCTGAAGGGACGACTACTGGCCTCGCTCCTTTGGAAGAAGAATGTGGACGACTTGCTGATGCTATAGAACATTCAGCTGCTAGTGAGAATACAGCTGTTGCTGCTTCCCAAGTGCCTTGTCCTGCAGATAGCGAGTCTAGTACTTCTGGTGCAGATGGCAAGCCTAATGCTCCGGCTGCAGATGGCAAGCATAATGCTCCTACTGCAGATGACAAGCATAATGCTCCTGCTGCAGATGACAAGAATAATGTTCCTGCTGCAGGTGGCAAGTGTAGTCCCCTTGTTGTACATGGCAAGTCTAATGCTCCTGCTGCAGATGGCAAGCGTAATGTTCCTGCTTCAGATGGAACAGAAAGCTGGAGCGCAAAATGCTCAGGTGTGCCTGATCTCGAAGACGAGGTTTGCAGGATGCCGGAACTGCTAGAGCTTCTGTCTTCCCTGCAGAACCATCTGCTGGCGTACTGCACGCGGCGCGCCATACCACCTGTGAGTATCAGCGGCTCTGCACTGTATTTCAATCTCAAACAATCTCAAGACTGGCGGACTCCTGAGAAATATTTGAGTTATGCCCTGCCTATGTTTGGAAGGAAGGCAGCAGCTGACGCATATCAACGTTAGCCCCTCCTGTCGTTGGTCCAATTATTTGAATAGATTTTGAATAGAACTGATTTTGGAATTTCAGGCATGAATGAATCATTGTACTAAAGGGCATTTTGTCGAACACATTGGACATGCGATTTTAGATAAATTATTGAAAGAATTAGTTTGTTTCAATTTTTCTTTATGAGTTTGTTTAAGTGGATTGAGAACTTTGACCATTTATTAAAGGGGCTAATGTTATTTTACGCGGGGCTCGGACCTAAGAAAGCTGATGTAATACTGGGGGCCAGTGTTGCAATGGTTGCGTGATGTAAAAGTTTTGTTCGACGTCAACCCCGATGGGGAGGCAGAGCACTCATAGTATTTGGTTTCTTTGCGTCTAAAAGATTACCTTCATGTAGGTTTTGTTCTAAGTTTCAGAGCTAAGCTGTATTTGATGCTTCAGTCTCGAGTACTCGCAGCTAAATTTAGTAAATGAGCTGCAGGTTCAATTACTGTGGTTTCACATTGAGGATGTGTATACTCCGTGTGTTTTTTATGTGGTGCTTGGTTTGGTCCTCTGCTGCATTTCTTTGCAGTTATTGTCTACTGTGGTGATGTATCGTTCAAGAAAGTTTTTGTTTTAATTGTAGTCAAAAGTTCTCATTAGGTGTAGTGCATTTGTGGCATTCGCTGTGTGCTAGCTCGGCATTAATGTTCACAATTTCTGAACTAGCCAATCGATGTATCGTTGGAGTTTAATATATGTTCATCTGCGTGAGTGTGCTCATATGACTTAATGGTGTGTAGCCTATGTTCCGCTAATGCGTCTCCTCCCTCCGGCAGGACTGCGGCAGTGCAGCCCTCTTGCAGCGACACCTTCGTCAGGTGTTCTCCGTGAGCTGCCGCCTCCTCAGTCTCACGACACGCCTCATCAAGCGCCACCCTGAGAAGACTTATCTCGTGCACGGTCTGCTGCCTGCCTCCTCTTTCTGTCCACCTCCTCTTTCTGTCCACCTCCTCTTTCTGTCCACCTCCTCTTTCTGTCCACCTCCTCTCTCTGTCCGCCTCCTCTCTCTGTCCGCCTCCTCTCTCTGTCCACCTCCTCTCTCTGTCCACCTCCTCTCTCT
>VCRD01010046.1:0-13238 GCA_006783055.1 Trinorchestia longiramus | reverse complement strand
CACACAGAAATAATGAAAGCTGTTCATGTAAACTGAAATCATACACAGCTTCACAAACACTATTTTGAGCTAATGAACTTATGACATACTTGAACAGCACAAATTTAGAATTACACATTTCAAAATTTTGACAATAAATATGCCAAAAATAATAGGGTCCACCAATGGTATAGCAAAATATTAACAGCAGCAATAATAAATGACCAAAAGCACAGAACAAACTTACAGTAACTTCCTTAAATTAATATTTGATTGTTTTAAAATTACTAAACCTTGATATGTAAACTTGGTAATTCAGTGCTTAAGCTGGCTTATCCAGAAAATAATCAACTTCTTACTTAAATATACAAAGTATATAAAAACCTTTATAGCTATTTGTTTTACACAGCGTGAGGCTTTTAACAAAATGACAAAAGGAGGAAGATAATAACATGAAAAAAATAAAGCACGTAAAGTAGCAGACAAATACGAGTTATAAAGACCAGTACACTGGTAAATTGTGCACAAAAAGTACTGTATTTGTACGCTTTATTATCAATAGGACGCGGAACGGACGGAACTGCGCATCATAAATGAAGTATAACATGTGACAGTAGGTCAGGGTCATTAATCTATGACCTCGTCTACTTTCGCAGCTCCACGGAGCCCCAAAACCTCTCACAGCTTCCCTGCCCCCCAATTAACAAATCATCAAGCACTCAACCGAGAAACGAGGAGAAAGATCGCGCTGATTATCCGGACAAAAGAAAGATAAACCGCGGAAACAAGCGCTCGCCAGAGTAGTGCCAAACAGCATGGTTTATACTGGCACTGTCATGACTGGCACTCATGTACAGGTACGCGTAGCAAGGTACTTACAAGGAGTAAAGTGCTGTCTGCAACGGATGTACAAGATCAAAATCACTTTCAAATAAATATTCACTGATAAAATAAATGACTTGAACTTGCCTTGGACGATGATACAGAAAATTTCCACGCACATCCACACCTCACAACGTTCAAACACACACTGAGAGGGGTAGATGGGCAAGCGCTAATGACAGGAATAGCTGAAGGCAACACAGATAACGCCAAGTTATTTGGTCATCGCTATGTATTCGTATGCAAGCGAACAGATGAACTTCTTCTGCAAAAACAGCTTGAGAAACAGATAGTATTTGGACGCTTTCTGAACCTTAGCAACTGGTCAGCTGATAGTATAAATAGAAAAATTGGAAATTGTGGCACTCTTGTTATCAGCTTTAGAAAGCGCTTGCAACTGTTGTAACTTCTGTATTATCACTGAAGTGAAGTCTTACCGAGAACACAGGATAATTCTTACATGAAATAATAAACAGTTAAGTAAATAATTACCTAAGGAAACATGAAACTTTTTATTTAGAATGCCAAAAGAAACAAAATTTGAAGACAAATATTCAACAATTTCGATGACCTACAAAAACTCGATTATTTTCATGCCTGCGTTAAAAAACGTACATAATCCAGAACTGCCATCATAAATTAAATAAGTTTAACATCAAATAATTACCGCCAAAATGTGTAATGATAGTTCCGAGATCTCATAGAGACTGTGGACTCAAGATTGAGAGCAACAATCGTAGAATAGAGTTCTCTTGCAACATCAATGTTGCAAGGAGTATTGCTAATCTTATCTAAATGCCACGGCCGGACAAGTGATACATGGTGCCGGCGTTCCATCTAGCTTGCTAAGCAAGTGTCATACACGCTAGAATAAATCTACGTTATAATAAAACTGCAGTGTCCATCAGTAAAATAGTTCGTATACAGAACGTACAATATAGGGAGTAGCACATTTGCAAGATTTATGTTTTGCTTGTTTTCGTGTTGGATTCAGCCTTCAAGCTCAGATTTCGGAGTCAGAAATGACTCTGTGTAACAGTTAACTGTCTCCATACAAGCTCTGCAATCCAAAACCAAATTTTTATTATTATTATTATTATTATTATATTGCATGTTTAACCACCGCAAACGATGTATTAAATAACTCTATTCACCACTGGTCAACTAATTAAATGAATGAGAGTTTTGGGTTTTTCAAATCTACTCACTGGGAAAGTTAAGATCTACAAGACTATATGAACAATTTCTATACAAACTTTTTCCCTATTTAGGCTCTGGAACGAAATTAGAATCTGCATGTATGGATACTAGCTATTAAATACAACAACATTTCTGGGTATTTAAGAATTTTACGGCAATTCTTACGGTAAACTTGACCTGGTCTAAATTAGTGGAAAAAATTAAAGAGAGCTAAGAAAGCTCACTAATTGCGCTTACTTGCAGCATGCTAATTTCAAGCATCGATGACTTTATACGTCACTAATTACCTATACATCGTATGAAATTACAATAAAACTCTAGACTGCGATATTTTTGCAGTGCGTTAAGGAAGAATTAACTATATTAACTGACACTACACACAAGCAGAAATGAAAAAAATTGTTTCGCTCAACTGTTGAATAAAATCGTTGTGAGTACGATGAGGATGAGTTCAGTTAATTATGAAGATGAATGTAGAAAAATGCGAAGGTTTGGCTGATGTTTAGTAATAGTTTTATTTCTTGGACATTCACAGCTGCTGACTACTGCATACCAAGAACACCTGCCGGGGACTATCACAGGAAACCATTCCACTGACTTGTGATGTAACCAGTGGTGTAACCAGTGATGTAACCAGTGATGTAACCAGTGGTGTAACCAGTGGTGTAACCAGTGGTGTAACCAGTGATGTAACCAGTGATGTAACCAGTGATGTAACTAGTGGTGTAACCAGTGGTGTAACCAGTGATGTAACCAGTGGTGTAACCAGTGGTGTAACCAGTGGTGTAACCCTTATATCTACATATAACGGGTGGCCCATGAGTAAGGTACCGTTTTAAAATTACTAATGCAATGCCCGTTGACACTTTGCCTCCGATTGCCTGGCCGGTGTAAATCTTCACTTTGTACTTATTATTACTAGAAGGCACTAAAATTTACAGACCCTAACCTAAGTGGCCCACATACATACCACTTCGGAGTCAACGTGTTAATAATTTGTTCCCAGACCAATCAGTTTTGGGCTTCGGAAGAGAATCAGTTTTCTATCGGACGAACAACGTCTTTCTTGCTGTTGAAGTCTTGCTGCTTCTCTCTTACGGTTGGACACGTCCATGTTGGCCTTTTTTGCCGGAATTTTATTCTGAAATGTCCTCTATTATCTCTTTGAAGCTTTTCAAGAAAATCACAATTCCGAAAACAATAACTCAATTTCCAAAATTTTTGGCCTTATGCCAAGTGGTAGCCAGGTTACTGGTCAAACTAATTTAACACGTTTGTTGCGATTGCCTGATTGGTGTAAAACTTCACTTTGTACGCATAGTCACTAGAAGGATCTGAAAAAATTACAGAACCTAACCTAAGTGACCCACCTGTGGGTCGCATCGCAACAAACGTGTTAAAACATTTCTTTTCGCATTATCAATTAAAAATATCAAAGCATCATGATGAATTTCAACAGAAAAAGGTCCAAAGAAAATTTCTATTTGTAAAAATAAACAGATTGTGTATTCTGGATACCATAATGCAAGTGAAAGGGAATTGAATTGCCACAGAAAAATAATGAAATAGAATGATTTCTTGTATTTCTTAAGCTTTATCCTCGTTGCTATCAAAGCTATCGATTAGAAGAGTGTGACACACGGACAGACGGACGGACGCGGCTCTTATTATAGTATAGATAGATGAGTCCAATCTCTGTAAATGATTATATCCCAATCATTTCTAGTGATATGACCATCTAGTGATGCATTGATGGTACCACCTAGCGTACCACGTGACTCATCACCTAGCGTACCACCTAGAGTACCACGCACTCTAGTGCCAGGTGGTACTTCACCTCTAAAGTTCTGCTTCCAGTTGGTACCCATAATTAAAAGAGTATTTTTCAGACATTTCATTCCTTAACTTTCATTGACAAATAACAATATTCTGTAACTGATTACGAGTCAAAATAAGTCATATCTTCAGAGTGAACTTTAAATTAATGAAAATGAAGAGTCAGATTGAAAAATCGACTGAACAGTTTGATCTTTTGATTGTAAGTCAACTGTTTAAAGTGAAAACATACAGCAAAGATCAAAATGAAGTCCGCTTTAAACTTGCCACTGCAAGAAGAGTTTTTCCTTTGAATGTCTCGGAAGTTTAATGAATTCCCAGTATATAAGAAAGCAGATAAATTACCTGACAGTATCAGGGTGGATGGCAGATTTAAAGCAACGGCAGTATTTTTTTTAAGCAAAACCAGGACGACAAAGGAAGGAAGAAAGAAAGAAATAAAGTACATTTCCAATGGAGTATACAGTACAAATACAATGGATTATCAACTTCTTAATGTTAACATCTTAAGTTTAGTGATGATCCTTATCGATAAGATTTTGTGTCGATACTCCAAGTGAAATCCCCATGCCTTGTTAATGCTGCAAATTGAACCTCGCGCTAGTTTGGTTCAATGAAACTCTTCTCGGTTAAAATGAATGCATTCTGAATTTTTTTAACGAGTGGACTTGAGCTGAGATCTCATGGAAAATCTCCATTGCCTTGTGCCAGTCTATTTCATACTT
Organism: Trinorchestia longiramus; assembly: GCA_006783055.1. Classification (NCBI taxonomy): domain Eukaryota; kingdom Metazoa; phylum Arthropoda; class Malacostraca; order Amphipoda; family Talitridae; genus Trinorchestia; species Trinorchestia longiramus. Next base: position 8,616 of record VCRD01010046.1, on the reverse strand, counting down.
AACACGTTGACTCCGAAGTGGTACGTATGTGTACCACTTACATTAGGTTCTGTAATTTTTTCAGATCCTTCTAGTGATTATGCGTCTAAAGTGAAGTTTTACACCAATCAGGCAATCGGAGGCCACGTGTTAACACATTTCCTGCGAAGTGACCCACCGGTGGTCACTCAGGTTAGGTTCTTTAATTTTTTTAAAGTTTACCAGGGACTATGTGTACAGAGTAAAGATTTGCACCGGCTAGGCAATCGCAGGAAACGTGTTAATTGCAAGAATTTTGTGAGCTTGAGTGAACTTAGTTCACAAAACCATCAACCAAGTATATCTGATCCGTTTCATTTGGAAAGGAAATCGCTAAAAATTTTCAATTTAGTACACTAAAAGTACTATAAATTGAAGGTTGTTTTGAAATCAATGTTGAGTAAGGATTTTCTTCGATCGAAATTGGGTTGCTTTTAAAAACAAAACAGACATTTCTTTGAAATCCCACACTGCTTGAACTGAATTTTCTCAAGTCTTTGCTGAAGACTTGTGACGGCTTTTTTACAGGGTGCGGCAACATAACTTCCTTTTTTCAAAAAAAGTTTCTTTCAGAAAAAGGAAATTATGTTACCGCACCCTCTAGTGGGCTTTCCAACTGCACGCCGAGGAATATCACGTATGCTGCCCTTCGAATTTTTCGGAAAAAAACAATTTTATTTTCTGGAACTGCTTCTTTGATTACGGTCCGCATCCTCTCCCTTGATTTCATTATTCAAGTCAACAATGGAACAAAAAGAGGTTCGAAGCTCAAAAAAAGTTAAAAACAAGGCAAATCGAGTCAAGAAAGTTAAGAGTTGGAAGAGTACTCGTTGAGAGCAAGACTTGCAGTCCGAACCGCTTTCCTGGCATAGAGAATAAGAACTGAATATTGGAATAGACATTCACGTCATGTTTGGTATCTCAATAGACAATAGTCCCCTGGACAGTTCTTTACTAACCTGCGCGAAAGGGTTGAAGTCACGGCGATTTAACCCTTCACTACGCGATGTATATCATAAATGATACGATTTACTAACATACTAATACCTTCTTCTATAAAATACTCATGAATAACTTTTGTTCAACTCCCTAAATAGACTGCAGTGTGTGGGGTATAAATTTGAGTTTAAATCTGAACTTACAAAGTTGTCACTGTAGCCGAGTGGTTAGAGAGCTTCTTATAAGGGTTCTCTCTCACACGTGGCCCTCGAAATTTCTCTGCAAGTGTTGCAGGGATTAAGAAGGCTAACTGACTGACTGACATAACTAAAACTGACTATTTCTTCAAACAAACTTTCAGATCATTGCACCGTGTTCCTACGAGCCTCTAACTCACGTCACAAGATGGAAGGACACTATGCAACCACCGTGGTCGAGTGGGCTGCGGCCTGTGTTTGGCATCAGGTCTCTGCTTCGGGCAGACAGACCGCGGGTTCGAAACCCGGCAATGAATACGAGCTGTTTCTCGTTTCGCGCCGTGAGCTCGCACTTATCGGTAAGCCCTCAACCGTGACACATCCCAGGATCGTCGCATTGAGCTCACCATCATCCTTACTCTAAGGATGTTAACCTTAAGAATTTGAAAAACCAATGTACTAATGTCTATGTACTGTGTACTTGATTGGAAATAAAGTTTTTTTTTATGGCTGGAAGCAAGGTCACTAGTCTTAAGATTATGCATAATGCAAGCATTATGTATTTAAAAGCCATTTCACATTTCATCTATCGCTGAACGGAATAAAGTTTCTATCTAAAATTCGTATCAACAGTTGCAGAGGAACAATAAAGAGTTGGATGCTTTTGTACACGGTCTTCCCTCCTACTTTCCACAGCCATCGGGAATTTTGGTCCACTGTAATACAGGGTGTCCATAAAGTTTCTTTACCATTTCAAAAACCATTCAGGAGAAATGGTAAAGGGACTTCATGGACACCCTGTATTTCCCTCTGGAGTCGGAATGAGACCAATGCAAAAAATAGAACGGAAAAGAGTACCGAACTCAGATGGTCGAGAGGGCATCTGGTGGTGACATCCTACAAATAAATGGCCGAACTTGCGCTCCAAACTAACGCTACCAGGCAAGTTGTGCATTTTTTAACACTAAATGTATTTTTTCCAAGTGCGGTGCTCGGTATGAAAGCTGAGACCGCCGTGCGTTCAAAAGACGTGCAGCGTGCAGCAAATTTTAGCAGTCAATGACGACTGGGAAGAGGAGAAATTTTTCCCTCGTTTGTCCAGTTTTGGTTCACTGAAAACCAGCGTCTGCACCAGAGCCTTTCTCTTCAATCGCCGGTGTGTTTTGAAAATCCCACACGTGTGAGAATTCATGCTTCATTTTTGCTTGGTGTGAGAAGAATCTCAAGATTCAATGTTGTTTTCACGTCATTCTTTATGATCATTTGCATGGGAAATAATTTGTTCTTTCTTTCATGAATCAAGTTCCACAGTAAGTAAGCAAGTAAGTAAGAGTTATTTCCCTCAACAAGTAAGAGCTCATTTCCCACAGCAAATAAGAGCTTATTTCTCACAGCAAATAAGAGCTTATTTCCCACAGCAAATAAGAGCTTATTTCCCACAGTAAATAAGAGCTCATTTCCCACAGCAAGTAAGAGCTTATTTCACACAGCAAGTAAGAGCTTATTTCCCTCAACAAGTAAGAGCTTATTTCCCACAGTAAATAAGAGCTTGTTTCCCACAGCAAGTAAGAGCTTATTTCCCACAGCAAGTAAGAGCTTATTTCCCTCAACAAGTAAGAGCTTATTTCCCACAGTAAATAAGAGCTTATTATCCACAGCAAGTAAGAGCTCATTTCCCACAGCAAATAAGAGCTTATTTCCCACAGCAAATAAGAGCTCATTTCCCACAGCAAATAAGAGCTCATTCCCCACAGCAAGTAAGAGCTTATTTCCCACAGCAAGTAAGAGCTTATTTCCTACAGAAAGCAAGTACATACGAGATAATTTGCTTGGAGTACACTTGCGTAGGCGTCTTTTTAAAAATAAGTTCAATAAAAACGTGTAATAACTTTTCACGAAAGATATTCATAGACATTTTAGTTGTTTAGAAAAGATTTCTTGTACAAAAGCAGCTGCTGCAGTGGTCATGATAAACAGTTTATTGTGAACATCTTTTGTGCAGCACAACTGCAGACTGCCATGCAGCACCGCTGCACACATGCTGCACCAGGGAAATAAATAATGAAGGTGTGCAGTGAGCCAAGAGCGAGCCATTTGTGATGTCACTGTGCACCACAACTACAACATCTGTGCACCGTGCAACACCTGTGCACCGTGCAACACCTGTGCACCGTGCAACATCTGTGCACCGTGCAACACCTGTGCACCGTGCAACACCTGTGCACCGTGCAACACCTGTGCACTGTGCAACACCTGTGCACCGTGCAACACCTGTGCACCGTGCAACATCTGTGCACCGTGCAACATCTGTGCACCGTGCAACATCTGTGCACTGTGCAACACCTGTGCACCGTGCAACACCTGTGCACCGTGCAACACCTGTGCACCGTGCAACACCTGTGCACTGTGCAACACATGTGAAGCATGCAACACCTGTGTACCGTGCAACATGTACAGCGTGCAACACCTGTGCAGCGTGCAACATGTACAGCGTGCAACACCTGTGCAGCGTGCAACATGTACAGCGTGCAACACCTGTGCAGCGTGCAACACCTGTGCATCATACAACACCTATGCACCGTATGATACCTGTACACCGTGCAACACCGCAGTGCACAGCAAGACACCATCTGTGCATCTTGCTCTGTGCAATAGTGTACAGTTTGTACTGTGTTGTACCATGTATAGTGTATTATTTAAATAGGAACGGCATCACGCAATACCAATTATGTTGTTACGCAGTATTGTTTCACAGTATTGCTTCACAGTACTATTACACAGTATATTGTTGTACAGTATTAATTCAGTATATTGTTGTACAGTATCAATATAGTATATTGTTGTACAGTATCAATACAGTATATTGTTGTACAGTATTAATACAGTATATTGTTGTACAGTATTAATACAGTACATTGTTGTACAGTATTAATACACAGTATTGTTGTACATTCTTTACAGTATTGGCATTGTATTGTTATGGAGTATTGCTATGCAGGACTGTTATGCAGTATTGGTACACAGTATACAGTATAGTTGATGTCTAAAATCGCTAAAAATACGTCACACACCGATCAACGAAATATAATTAGATACTTGGCAAATATCTAGCCAGCTGCATGTTCATGCTTTATTATGTACGCATATACATTTATTGTTATAGGGCTCCTGGTACACACTAGTTACAGAACTCTTGGTACACAATAGTTACAGGACTCTTGGTACACAATAGTTACAGGACTCTTGGTACACAATAGTTACAGGACTCTTGGTACACAATAGTTACAGGACTCTTGGTGTACAATAGTTACAGGACTCTTGGTACACAATAGTTACAGAACTCTTGGTACACAATAGTTACAGAACTCTTGGTACACAATAGTTACAGGACTCTTGGTACACAATAGTTACATGAATGACACTCCTACCAACATTGAAGATGCAAAAGTGCGGAGTAACTGCCACGCTACACAACACAAACTGCCCAACGATGCTGTGATGAACCCCTGATAACGAGCGACTCAAACACCTGCAATGAATGAAGGCTTCAGTTCGCTTCGAGTTTACCATTCTGTCATGCTTGCGACGTACCTGATCGACGGCTACGTCTTGTTTACGTCTCATGCAGTGATTCATGGCTAATGAAAGTTATGCTTGCGCTGTACTGAATTCAACCGAGTCCTTATCTTGATCCATGATTATTGTGTTGTCGGTTTCATTTCGTGGTAGTGGGAATAAGAATGCATAGATGAGTTTGCACCTGAAAACAATCCTCACATTTTTACGACACTTTACAAGACTATAATAAGCACAAAATGTAAACCAGCGTCAGGGAATCATTTAAGTCACAAAATGACATCTACTTCCGTCTGACTTCTTGATTTACGTGAGCCTGGTGCCGTGTTGCCATAATCTTGACAGACATAATCAAGCATCTGCTAAACCTTGTTTTTGTTCACTGTCTCAAGCAGCAAAAGCTCCGTCTTAACTGGCATAAGAGCCCTTGTTGAGACGTCTGAGAAACACTTCAAATGAGTATAATAATGAGTCTATGAGTCTGTATAACGTTCATTGCATGATGTGAATGTTATCATGTACCTGTAGGTACCGCTGCTATATCATCTAATATGCATAGAATACCTACCACTTAAGGATTTTATAATAGGGCATTTTTAAAAACCAATGCTGTTACACAACACAGCCATGTTGTTGGTAGATGAAACAGAATGGAAGTTCTATATATTCATGATTACATATAAATATATAAATATATATATATATATATATATATAAATATATATATATATATATATATATATATATATATATATATATATATATATATATATATATATTCAGCTTCTGATAGTACCACGGGTAAAATTGGAAAATGTGTTTTATTTCATAGATCCTTAATTTTGTCCCTTTTAAATCGTGGAATTTTCACGGGTACTATCTAGGCCATATTATCGGTCGATAAGATACACAATGGAAGTTCAGTGTACATTTATAAAAAATCTTCATTTACATATAACACAATAATTTGTCGTAAATATTTAATACATTCGTCTTTATAATAATTACATACAAGTTAAATTTAAACCGTGAAATTTCAACTGAAACTATCAAGTATTGCCATAAATAATATTTTGTACAGGTTGTTCACGAAAAATGTCTACATCGATATCAATGATACCGATGCCAAGGTTCCGAAACCAATCAACAAAAATGATAAAGTTTGAGAACGAAGTTTCGGTATGGTAGATACTGATGTAGAAATACATCAATATTTTGATGTATATGTATTTAGTGGACAACGTGAATTGCGATGCCTTAGCTTTTGAATTTAAATGTTGATATTTAAATTGAGTTTGCTGCAGCTTCAAAAGATTCGACACTCAAAACTTACGCCTTTCATATGTAGCTCCTATAACAGCATCAGCTGGTTGGGTTTTTAAAAAACATGGAAACGAAAATTATAATAACAGCGTTATGCAAAAATAGCGTTGCTCTCATAAAAATTTCAATCTCAAACCTGTTAATTTTCACGTTAAATACTACGATTAGTTCTGCCAAGCCTTCATAAAAATGATTCCAACTGTGCATATTTAGAAAAAGGCAATTTATCACTTGGAATCAACACCTGCTGTTCCCGTGCTGTAGTTTCAGAGCAGAAAAATTGCAAAAAAAAGAGCTAATCCAAATTTTCTTACTGCTATTATTTGTTGGTATCTAGAATACCAATTACACACATAAGACAGATGTTTTATTTGTTATTGCCAGCATGAATCGATCTCCTTTCTTCACGGATATTAATTGGTATTCTAGATACCAGTAAATAAGAATACAATTTCAGTTAATTTTTTTTCCGGTTACCCTGTATAGAATTCCTATGATGTATACCTTACTTGCGGATGCTTCACATACAAACTTACATGGCGATATGAGTCATCACACTCACGAGTCATCATCACACTCACGAGTCATCATCACACTCACGAGTCATCATCACACTCACGAGTAATCACACTCACGAGTCATCATCACACTCACGAGTCATCATCACACTCACGAGTCATACGTTATGTACCCAATAATTTTAATGCAGAAACTCAAATTTCAAAAACAATCCCAAAAATATATACTGAAATGAAATCAAACAAAGTTGACCTTCAAAACTCTCAATTTATAATTGTCAAATACATATTCTATGTCAAACATACAAAAGTAGTCTGTTAGTTTTCTAACCCTACACGTACAGTGTATGTATTCAGAATGCATGAAACACGGAATGTATTTCTTCAAACTGAAGTTTCGGTTTTTCAGTCAATGTTTTCCACGGTATTGAAAAATTCTGTCAGAAATGAGCGTTAATTCCAATCTTATTCTGAACTCCATCTCAGTCTGATAAATGACGTCACAATCATTAGTTAATAAAATACTTTTTTCAACCTTCGAGGACACTCCAAATCTTTGCAATTGGCGCTAGCAAGACGAGGATTAAGGAACAAAGGTTCCGATACTGTTTTTCATTCTGTAAAAACTAAAAATCGGTTTTTAATTCAGTACGAACGAAAGCAAAAATTCAGAAAGAAGAAAAAACCGTATGATTCCGTAAGAACAAAAAATCTGTCTCTAATTAAGTGCATATACAGAGAAAGAATCGTTTTTTTGGTAAAAGCCCAAAATAGGCTGTTAATTCGGCAAAATGTTCATTTTTTAAACTTCAGTCTGCGATACTGCAAGATTCCAAATGCGAACATTTTGGAGAAGTTTCTGTAGCTGATTTACTGCCAACATGCATTCCAGTAGGAGCAGAATGACTGTAAGAATGATCTGTTAATGATGCAGTAACGTGTTTGGCAGCTTTGTTTGGTAGCAACCATTACTGTGTACTCGATTGGAAATAAAGATTGTTTTTTTTGTCTGTTTTCTGACATCAGTGTTATGCACTGTGCATCAGTGAACAGTGTTATGCAGTGTGCACACTGCGTTGTAATCGACATCAACGCCAGGAATTATTTGTCAAGTTAATTTTTTTAATAAATTACAGTGCATTTTTTTATGTTTTTATACGTCTTAAATTTACGGGGTATTTTTTGCAGTGTATTTTAAAACCGTGTTATTACCGAGTATTTTAAGACATACTTTTACAGTGGGTTTTCATGTTTTTCTTACACTGTACTTCTACACTGTACTTTTACAGTGTATTGTTAAAGCTTTTTTAAACAAAGTACATACCTTATAAGGTATTTCTACAGTGTATTTTTAAAGCGTATTCTGACAGAGGATTTTTATAATGTATTTGCCGAGTATTTTTACGCTACAAGTTTTTACTGCATTTACTGCCTACATTTACGTTTCTTGTAGGAAACTTGATTTGTTGAGCCCAGTTACACAATTCCCTTTGTTGAAGAAAGTATGGACACAAGTGTGCGTGTGTGTGTTTGTATGTACATTTGTATATACGAGTATAAGGACACAAGTGTGTGTGTGTGTGTTTGTATGTACATTTGTATGTACGAGTATAAGGACACAAGTGTGTGTGTGTGTGCGTGTACGTATGCATTTGGACACTAGTGTGTGTGTGTGTGTGTATGTATAAGGACACAAGTGTGTGTGTATATATATGGACACAAGTGTGTGTGTGTATGGAGTATGTACAACAATGGAATTAGTTCAGTGACAAGACAGACTAGTGAAGCAACAGTCAGGTTTGCTTGAATTGATCATGAATTTCAAGGAGGCAATTGTTACAAGTTAAACACAGGCCAAGTGTCACCAGGTGTCACCAGGTGTCACACACGACACTACATGAACAACACACGACAACACAGAACACAACAGAACAATCGAGAACACAGAAGAACACAGGAGAACATGAGAACACACGAGAACACAAGTACACGCTGTGGGGAAGTTGCGAGTGGAAGAGGGGCTGGAGGGGGAAGAAGAGGGGCAG
>VCRD01010042.1:0-11051 GCA_006783055.1 Trinorchestia longiramus | reverse complement strand
GGTGTCTGTACTATAACCAAACTGTTCACTGAAATAAACCTGGTTAGCGTAATCACGCTCCTGTGATTTTTCTAACCTTCTAACATCAACAGGCTTATGCATCTATGTATACTCACGAATACGTTTTACACTTAACACAATATCTTACATTTTTTGGTTTGGTGTGGAACTTAACACTGTTTTTATAACGATGCTGACTATAGGCTACACTGTGCTGTATCTTGATGAGACCAAACAACCCGCATGGTGGCGCGCTGTTGACGTCACAGCGTCTCGGTATTGCCAGCTAACGAGTATCCCTCTGTCCCTTTTTTCTCTAATACAAATTCCAATTTATTTATGATTATCATATATCCTGACCCGTCAGGACAATCATTATCCTATTGTTACATGTATTGGAGTGGAACTTTCATCAGTTAGATAGAAGTCCCACCCATCCTGGAGATTTGGTAGTGGGAAGTGGGCGGACTGGTCTGTTGCACTGCAACAACCAGAAATGCCTGAGATATTAGAGGTAGAACAAGGTTTTGATGAGTTTAGGAAAAACTTGATATCAGCCAGTATTACAACTTTTGAACAAACATAGGAATACAGATCTCCTCGCTATAATAAAACGTGGTGGTCTCCTAGATGTGCAGAACCAGTGGAAGCAAAACGACAAGCAAAAAGAACCCTGATATCCCAGTCTTTAAACACTAATTTAATAGAATTTAAACATTGTCAAGCAAGAGTAAAGTTTGAAGTTAAAATTGCCAAGAAAACACCTTGGGTCAATTTCAGTAATAAAATTAATTCTGATACACCAATATCCTTGGTATGGAAGCAAATAAAACGCCTTCAAACCCCGTTTGTTAAAAAAGCGCAGCCTTTCATCTCACTGAACTCCATTTTAACAGACTCAGACTCTAAAGCCAATGCGCTGGCTGACCATTTTGAAAAAACCCTTGGTTCCCCACCTCCAACCCCATTCCCTCAGTTTGTTTTGCTTCCACTTGCTCTTACCTTAAGCAGTTCAGTCCCCTTTAAATGAACCATTTACTACAGGTAAATTAGATGAGAGTCTGGCGTCCCTGAGGAAGGCTGCTCCTGGATTGGACCGTGTGTGCAATGAGCACCAAAAAAATTTACCAGATATTTATAAGAGATGGCTTCTAAACTTGTACTGCAGCTCGCTTTAATTATTCCCATCCCTAAACCTAGTAAACCTTTAACTGCTGTTGAGTCTTTCCACCCCATATCCTTGCTCTCCTGCCTCTTAAAATTGATGGAACGAACGATAGCTCAACCCTCTATTTAGAATAAAATGGGGCTTTTAGGAATTTAAAAGGGGATTCAGACAGCGGCTGGCGGCAGTCGATCAGTTTGCTCGTCTGGAAGCCGCTATTTGTTCAGCAATTGCCATGAGAGAAATTTTATTGTCTCTTTATGGATTTAATAGATGTATTTAATACAGTCTGGCCCACAGGAGTCCTCTACAAGCTGGGTTTGTGAGGAGTGCAGGGGCCAATTCTACGATGGGTTCACTCGTACCTAACTAATCGCTCTTTCCAGGTATACTTTGAAGGCTCTTGCTCCTCAGTAAGAAGAGCCAGAAGCGGTATTTAACAGGGTGCTCTCTTGTCCCCATGCTTTTCAAACTAAAAATGTCCAACATTCCAATTCAAACAAGGGTGCAGTTGTGTGAATATGCAGATGACCTAACCTTTTTTGCAGCACGCAAGGACCTACATGTAGCAACCGACAAACTCCAAATCCAAATGGATTCACTTAACCTGTTAACGGTCGCCGCTCACTCCCGCTGCGCCATCCACAGCGTCACCGGTCTGGCACCGGTGTCCCTTCCTGGCGGCGCCAGGACACCGGTGCCGACTGCGACTGATTGCATGCCCGTACAGCACTAAATTTCTCGCATTTGTTGTGAACACATTTCCTATATTATTACGAGGACATACATAGTTAGATATTTACTGACACTGACGTGCTTTCCCTGTACGCATCCAGTCTGCAGAATGAACTATTGCATCATCTCCCTGCTTGAGACATATGAAGAAACCGATTTATTTTCTGAATCACTGTTCAAACTAAGCTCGGATTCACTGTCACTTATTACTTCTTGTGACGCATGTTCAATTTCCTCTTCCGTTTCATACTTTCTTTTCGCCATATTGCATGGGTAAAAGCGCGACAGAAGGCACTTGAATAGCTTAGCTGCAAAAACGAAGCTCACGCGCAGCCGCACTCATTCACGACTAATTACGCACTGGCTAATCTGTCTAGCTGATTCAAATGGAAAGTGTGACTGTTTCACATGGTTGTCAGATGTATGTTCCGCTACTATGCGTCATATGACGGCGATGACAACGCTAAAAAAACAAATAAACGCTATAACATCATATGATGTAGATTGCCGCTGTGGTACCGTCGCGCCTCAGCGTCATATGATGTAAGTTCCAGGTAGAATGCAACCTGTACAAACATCATATGATGTGAATACCGGTTAACAGGTTAATAAATGGTCGCAAGAGTGGGGCCTTAGAATAAATTTTACTAACACAACGACCTTGTACTCCACGAATAAAAGAATAACTCCACTTCCTATTTTCTTGTGCAGACAACCTCTTACTTTTGAACAAAAATATAAATATCTTGGAGTAATTTTAGATGCTCCCCACCTACGATGGGAACCTCAAATAAATTACCTGTAACAAACCACCATCCCAATTTTTAAAATACTCCGATCAATATCCCATGAGCACTGGTGTGCTGACCGTGAGGTATTACTAAAACTATAAAACTCTCGTTCACAGTCGTTTTGATTATGCTGCACCATTATATGGAACAGCAGCCCCTAGTAATCTCTCCAAGCTGAACAGCATCCAGAACCAATGTCTGCGCATTGCAATTGGGTGCCGTGAAACTACTCCTATCACTTCCCTTCAAATAGAGACCGACATTCCACCTATGGCTCTACACCTGGAAGAATTATCATGCAGATACTACTGTAGACTGCTCCAGCTGCTTCTCAATGTAGCCACTTCTGAGCTGGTTCAGAGATTAAATATCCCTCGAATTGGTCATTCTTCCCTATTTTTCACTTTCATCGCTAGTGTAAGACCTATTTTTCCCAAAGCTGGCCTCCCAGCTCCCTTAACAAATGCAGCTCTAATAATCTCACCACTTCCTCCTTAGTTCAAGACGGATGATTGCATTCTGACTGAATTTTTACATTCTTTTGTGTCTTCATTAACCTCCCAATCAGTTATCCAAACCTATAATGAACTAATGGATAGAAAGTTTGCAGATTACATACCTATATTCACAGATGGTTCGCGAATTACCGAGCCTACATTTTCCTCCTCAGCTGCGGTTGTGGTCCCTTCAAAAGGAGTCATGCTAAATTGGAAACTTCGCTCACAAAAACAGATAATAGAATGTGAACTGCATGCAATACATGAAGCCCTGTCATGGATCGCGGAGAATTGTGTCCCCTTTGATAAGTACGTCATATTCACAGATTCATTGAGCTCCCTATATATGATTTGCAACACAAAACCTAAATACTACATTCCTCTGGTCTACAATATGCAGAACAAGTTGATTAACATTACTTCCTCTCATTGTATTAGGATATAGTTTATTCTAGGCTACAGAAGTGTGTCGGGTTGTAGTGGCTTAGTCACCCCTTAACGCGACACAGCCTCCTCGTATTGTCTCAAGCAACTAGTAGCTTAGTCACCCCTCAATGCAAATCTCCATGTACATAATTTCTAGTTTAGTTACCGCTAGACTCCATCTAGTCATCCACAGTGTTCAGTAATTGTAAGTCATACCTATGTAACGTTTATCAATAAATGAGTTCCAACTTCAACTCGGTGTTTCAACCTTATAGACTTGAGTAGAAGCTTATGTAAGACCGCTACCGTAGCAGGCTATAACTGGAGATCACAAGCCCTAACCGACTCACAGGGCGTCTACCTCGAGTAGACGTAAGGCACGATCTCAAAACAGTTGCCTTAACGGAACCAAAACGGCGCAGGTAGCACACCAAATGTCTTACAGGGTAATGAGACTACAGACAGCGCTGCTAAAGTGGCGTATTTACTTCGATACTGCAACTGACGCCCTACTCTAAAGAGGAAACTGTAAGTCTTGCATGTAGAGCATTTAGGACACGTTGGAACTCAACATGGCTACAGCAAGTAAGGATAACCGGAAGGGGCGCCACCTCGTGCAAATTAGAGACAGTTCTGGTAGTTGGCCCTGGGCCTCCCATAGGAACCATCGTGTAGAAATTGCTTTGGCTAGACTATGGGTTGGGCATACAGGTTTTAGGTCCCACTTCTTCCGTATTAATCAAACCAATGATCCCAATTGCCCATGTGTAAGATTAGAAACCATAGAACATGTGCTCTTTAATTGTTTAAACTATTCTAATGAACGCGCTGACCTAACTAACACTCTAACATCTCTAAAAGTTCCTACTTCCTTGAAAATTAAATTAGGAGGTGGCTCCGTCCTTGAAAATGTACAAAAATTGATTGTAGAGGCTGATTTCCGATACTTGGAAAATATTCACAAATTAGAGAATATATAGGATTAAATAAACTAGTAAACAAAAATGCAAAACCAGAACACGATATGGACTAGCTCACAAATACGTTATGCAAAAACTAATTTTGAAAAGTTGCAATTTCTAGGAACAAAAATTAGACCAAGTAGACTAATGTGACTAACCCCCGTTGGTACTGACCCTTGTTCTTCAAAAATAGAGTTTTAGAACAGAGACGGAAAACACTCTCTTAGGCAGCTCTGATATAAGTTACTGTAAAGAATTGCCACCTGAAAGAGGGATGCTTCCTTAGTCTGACCGGGACTTAAGCGTGCCCCGTAGAATAAATGATGAGGTCGTTGGAAGTTGTCTTTATTGACTTGCCTTAAATGTCGTGATCTGAGAACAAATCACAAATTAAGTTTACAGAACTAAATATTTAACTTAAAATTAAATACTTTGATATAGTACTGGCATCTGAAATGGCATACATGATTATCTTTTCAATGTGTACACACTAGAAATGTAGCTAATTTCCTTCTGCAACAGTACCAGCATTAATAGAATTCATTTAGAAAGGAAAGCATCTAGATAACTGAAGGTGCAGGCATAAATAACTTGAGGTTTACCAACCTCAGTGTCAAAACATACGTATAAGTGCTGCAATTCAGCATCACAAAAGAAAAAAGAATGGCTACCTGTATTTAGCAGCAGCCACTGTTTGTTGTGCAAAAAAATCATACTTGAGCACACTGAATTAAAATATAAAAATTGTGTGAGGAATTTTCTTTCCAATGTTGGGTGTGAAAACCTCTTATACCTACGTTGAACACATTATAATGCTGCTGTAGAGCAGAAAACATTTTCTACATTCTACACTGAATGTTGCATTTCCTGTGAATAGGTACCAGTTAAATGAATGAAATGCCTATACTGATACTTGTCAGTATTACACATAGATTCTACAGCTATGATTTTACTAGAAAACAGGTGATTGAGCAAGAAGGACTAAACACATTTTATTTATCACAAACTTGGATGAGATAACTTCTTAGCTCCCATGACATATATACTGACACTTGTCAGTATCACACATAAATTCTACAGCTATACTTGTGCTAGAGAGCTGGTGATTGAGCATGAAGGACTAGACACATTTTAAATATCACAATCTTGGATGAGATAACTTCTTAGCTCCCATGACATATATACTGATACTTGTCAGTATCACATATAAATTCTACAGCTATGACTGGCGACAGAATAGTATATTAAATGACTCTAGCACCTTGAGCATTCCTCAGTTTCACATATGAATATCACGGTTGGCCTCCTGTCTGCATAGGCTATGGCTGCATTTTCACAGTTATGATAATGCACAGTTATGATAACGCTGGTATCAACAGGTTTATGCATCTAAGTATACTCACGATTACGTTTTGCACTTTTACGCATCTCTTACATTTTTGGTTTGGTGTGGAACTTAACACTGTTTTTAAAAAACGATACTGCCTACAGTCTACATGTAGCTTGGATGATGGTGTGACCAGACAAAGGCTATGCCGACACGCTGCTGGCGTCAGAGCGTCTCGGTATTGTCAGCTAACGAGTATCCCTCTCTCCCTTTTTCCTCTAATACAAATTCCAATTTATTTATAATTATTATATATCCTGACCTGTCAGGACACTCCCCATCTCGGACGAAGGCCGAAAAAATGCAACCCAAGAAAACGACAACAGTCCATGTGGAAGTGCCGGGTGCTTCAAAGATCGGTATTATGTTTGGACGGACCTCTCTACCGTCGCCCTGCGCCCGGATAGGTCGCTGAGTGCGAGGTCGACGAACGCGGAGTGTGAGAGAGCGTCTCTGCTAGTAGATGTAGTAACTTCGTCCGAGGCCCAGAGATTGCGCTTGGTGTTACAACCTTGGACAAGCACAACGTCTCCGATATTTCCATGATCTTGAGAGAGGAACGGGCAAATTGTTGAGAAGTGTATTCGTCCCTCTAAGACAGTCGACATACGTGAGCTCTGAGGTGCATGCTTTGGTGTTGATCCCGGTACGTGCGATGCTCTAGAGTTCCTGCAACTGTACCTTATCATTTTTGTGCTTGACTTGCAGGATTTCAACGACGTCTTCATTTATAGCGTTTTCTAAATCTGACCTTTTTTCACAATTGATGTGTAAAGCGTCCCACATGAGCGTGAATGCAGTTACCGAGTCACCTGATAGCTGACTCATGATGCCTTGGATCAGCTCCCAAGATCGGCCTTTCGTGCTTGCGGTGAGGACAGTTATTGCGTCGTGCAATCCCGTCCGGTATTGTTGTAATTGATGGTCAATAGCACTGCTCCGATTGTTGAAAAAGCGCACTTTACCGTCAAAAAGTGGCGTCACTGCTTGAACCACGTTTGGCGCCGTGGAGCACTGGGGTTGGTGGCAGGTTGCCGTTGTTCGTGTGTCGGGAAAAACTGATGTAGTTGGATCGTGTGGGGCTGTCTTTGATTCGCTCCCCATCTTGGACACAATGGGGGCCAGTGCTGTTACCTTGGGCCCTGACTCGTTCTCTGTCGCTGCTGGAAGGTCTTCGGGGATAACAGGCTGGTGGCGCCCTAGTGTCGCTACAAACGTGTCCGTTCGTTTGTAGGATTCACGTGAAGTGATCTCTTCGTTGTTGCGGTTTTTGGCCTCTGTGTCTTCCTCTTCTCTTGTATGCTCTGGGATATCCTCGAAATCAAGGTCTTGGGTACCTGTGGCGGAGGGAGCCACTGACGTCGTCACTTCGGATGCTTGTGGGAATGTCCTCAATTCGCTCCCCATCTTGCGAAGACTGGGAGCTGACGATTTTACCCTGCGCTCCTCTGCTTTGTTATCCGAGCAGACTTGTGGCTCTTTTGGATGCAGGGGTGACTGGTGTTCTAATGCCGCCGCGAACTCTGCCGTTCGTTTGTGGGACTCGTACACCGTGATCTCATCGTTATCGCGGTTTTCGGCCTCTGTGTTTTCTTCTCTTGGGTGCTCCGGGATGTTTTCGAGATCGGGGTCCTCGGTGCCTATGGTAGAGGGAGTCACTGACGTCGTCACTTCGGATGCTCCTGGTGGTAGGGAGACAGTGTCGAGCGTTAGGGCTTCCAGTTCTTTATTTAGAACCAGGAGCCGACTTTTGACGTTGCGAACACCCTTCTTTCGGGCCTTTTCAATATCGAGAGCCGCTGCCGTGGAGCCATTGCTGATGAATCTAGACGCGAGAACTCCACTTGCTTCTGTCAGTTTTACGAGGGATTGCTTCAAAGCACGGCCGTACTCTTGTAGTTCTTGTTCATTTTGTGTATCTGGGCCTCCGAAAGCGGCGAGTTCTTCCAACTCGGTTTGAAGAACCTCTACATCTTTCTCGAGTCTGTAGATTGGAGGCACTCTTGGTCTGGCACCGCCGTGTGTTGACTCCCGGGTCGACATTATTGGGTAGCTTAAAGCGAGCTTCTTTCTGTTGCTGGACTACGGATTGTCTGGGATCTTCCCGTGCTTGCTCAAAATTAGCGGTCTGTGTTATGTAGACCCTAATGTTACTCTGACGCTTTACACTGTGTGGCTTGGTGCTCCGTCACGGAGGGACTGCTGCTGGTCCGCTCTCTCGCTGTGAAGACGCTGCCAAGTCCCCGTCCTCCACCAAATATCACTGGCATCCAACTCCGCCAGCTGATCACAAATATCACTGTCCGGGACTTAAGCGTGCCCCGTAGGATAAATGATGAGGTCGTTGGAAGTTGTCTTTATTGACTTGCCTTAAATGCCGTGATATTTTTGGTTTGGTGTGGAACTTAACACTGTTTTTAAAAAACGATACTGCCTACAGTCTACATGTAGCTTGGATGATGGTGGGACCAGACCAAGGCTATGCCGACACGCCGCTGGCGTCACAGCGTCTCGGTATTGCCAGCTAACGAATATCCCTCTGTCCCTTTTTCCTCTAATACAAATTCCAATTTATTTATAATTATTATATATCCTGACCTGTCAGGACATAGTCTCTGACAAGCCTCAATTTCACTCCTTCAGAGATATGCCCTCAAGAGTTGTTTTGCTAAGACCCTTTTGGTCATATAAGTTATTTTTGCCTCTTGGCCTTATGAAACTCCAGGCTGTGCCACCCAGGCTGGACCTTCAGTACAGATATAACAACTCATGCGTGGTACTGGGTCGGGCATGCCTTAGCAACTAACAGTAGACCTTGAAAGTAATGTACAAAAAGTAGGAGAGAGAAAAAATAGGAAATTAAATATTGTTGTCCTGACAAGTCAGGATATATAATAATCATAAATAAATTGGAATTTGTATTAGAGGAAAAAGGGACAGAGGGATACTCGTTAGCTGGCAATACCGAGACGCTGTGACGTCAGCGGCGTGCCGCCATAGCGGTTGTCTGGTCTCACCATCAATCTACAGTACGGTGTAGCCTATAGTCAGCATCGTTTTTTAAAAACAGTGTTAAGTTCCACACCAAACCAAAAATGTAAGATATTGTGTAAAGTGTAAAACGTGATCGTGAGTATACTTAACTCTATAAGTCTGTCGACATCAGCAGTATGCCAAGTGTGTATTATCATAACTGTGAAAATGCAGCCATGGCCTATGCAGACAGGAGGCCAACTGTGATATATAATTGTGACACTGAGGAATGCTCACGGGACTAGAGTCATTAAACATAATATTCTG
This sequence comes from Trinorchestia longiramus, assembly GCA_006783055.1. Classification (NCBI taxonomy): domain Eukaryota; kingdom Metazoa; phylum Arthropoda; class Malacostraca; order Amphipoda; family Talitridae; genus Trinorchestia; species Trinorchestia longiramus. The sequence goes on along the minus strand of VCRD01010042.1, from coordinate 1,788 downwards.
TCGCCAGTTATAACTGTAGAATTTATGTGTAATACTGACAAGTATCAGTATAGGCATCCAATTTTGTGATAAATAAAATGTGATTAGTCCTTCATGCTCAATTACCAGTTTTCCAGCACAAGTATAGCTGTCAAATTAATGCATATATACTGAAAAGTTCCTGAGACAATGTTGTGTGCTTTATTGAGTGTTTCTAAGTCTATGATTTTTATACATTGGGTAGAAAAGTTCCTTAGACAATTTTGTGACCTATATTGAGTGTGCTCTAAGTGTAGGATTTTTCTGTGTAACAGTGTCTAATGTAAACAAATGAGTTCTGGTCTACAGCAGCATTCACAAGCAATACCCGTGCTTTGATTTGTCAATCATGGTAGTTTACTATATTTTTGAGTAAGAAATTTTGCAAGGCAATTCCATTTGTGTAGAGACACACAGGCAGTTAAATGTGATGTACAAGATATAATGTGTTCAACGTAGGTATCAAAGGTTTTCACACCCAACATTGGAAAGAAAATTCCTCACACAATTTTTATATTTTAATTCAGTAACCAAAACTGTGTTCACTGAAATAAACCTGGTTCGCATAATCACGCTCATGTGATTTTTCTAACCTTCTAACAAAGGTTATGGGCCCAGAACACGCTCCAAGGATAAATCTTCAGTGAACACAGTAAGTCTCGAAGCAAACTGTGGTAACTACAAGGAAACGTAGGTTTGTTGACTTAACACCGTGCAGCAAGTGTGAAGAACATGGCAGACTCTAACAGTGGTAAAAGTCGCATGAAACCACTCAAAGAGAGAAATTATCCGACATGGAAGAGACATATGAGGACGTGTCTTGTGAAGGATAAACTGTGGGATATAGTTCGAGGCACTGAAACTATATCCTCAACGGCAGATGAGGCAGCTCGGAGGAAGTTTGAATCTCGCCGAGATTAAGACTTGGACAAACAAATTTAGTGTTGTTAAGACTCGTAGTTGCAACTCTACTGTATATTCTAACCGTAATTCGCTTACCTCTATTAGACTTGGTGTGCAGTCTCCGTCGCTGCTCGTACCAGACGAATGTCCTCTAACCGTGGACGATGAGACATCAACAACCTTCGACCGTGACTCACAACCTCTACTTGCGTGACGATTATCCCTATACTAGTGTTAGTAACTGAATCTGCTTAGCCTGATACTTTACAAGTACAGATCTCCACGACAACGACTACTTTTAACGAACAACCAACGTGCAACCTGCACCTGCGCCGCTTCTCGGGCCCACAACCACAGCAACAACACGTATACGACAGGGCTCAACCCGCAACTGAGCCTGCCCCGCATCGTCTCTCCCTCAAGCTCAGGCGTCGCCGTTGAGGTGCCAATTACTAATTTATACATTATGCCACATCTCCACGTGATTTTAAAATCACAATACTTTAGCTAAATTACTTACTGCTACGGAGTCGACATTTTTGTCACTACCTTATCTACCATAATCTATCTACATCAAATTGATAATTTAAACATCTAAACTGTAATGTAGTCGGTGATCCAGGCGGGTGGTCTTCTATCTCTCTTCATCTGCTGTAGTTCATTCTCACCCCCACTTTGTTCAACTTTCATTTGCTTCTCTTGGACTGATGACAGCCCCCACCTCTCTCATCCCTAGCTTCTTCATCTCTGGGTAGAGGAGGAACTACTGAGTGCACGTCATGTACGTGTCTTGGTACCCCATCCACTTCAATATTATTTGATGAGGTCACTCCTGTTACCACACCTCTGCCCCACTGTGTAGTGCAA
>VCRD01010041.1:0-13250 GCA_006783055.1 Trinorchestia longiramus | reverse complement strand
TTTCAGTTTCGGTCACAATCCAGTATCAATTCCCGCTTCGGTTTTACTGATTTCAAGTTCTCGGTTTTAGTCTTCGATCTTAGCCTCAATTGCTGTTTTAATTGCGATCGTGTTCCGGAATAAATCTCCAAGCTACGAAGCCGATCGTATCACTTCCCCTCGAAGAACATCACCCACGAAATTATTACAATAGAAAAATAACACGTTCCCTAAACTCATGACTCCAAAGTGTAGTAGGTAGGTAAGTAAGTAGCTTGTTATAGGCAGGTGAGTAGGTTCACAGTTGAGTGGTCTCAGTGAGTGGTCTCAGTGAGTGGGCTTCACAGCGAGTGCACAGTGAGTGCACAGTGAGTGGGTGGCGGACGGTCCCCCAAATTCAGGGAATTCTAACCTAACGTCACATGTTGATGCTTGCGAATCGCGTTGCTGGGAGAGCTACGTCTAGATAACGAGCGTGAGAATGTTGCCAGAAAAAGTTTTGATTGGAAATACTCTCGGGCTAACGCTCTTAATATTAATATTATTATTATAATGTGCACTAAATATGCACGTTTTAATCGTAAAGAGTTCGTAAAAATCACTCGAAGTTTAGGCCTATTTTTATTACCAAAAATGAAGGTTATTTTAATATTTGTAATTTTATAACCTTTAAAGGGGTAGCAGGTCATGCTACAGATTATTCCATTTGTTCATACTGATGGTGCACGTTCATATCGCACGTGCAGCCATACGCTGTAAATTTCAGAGACTGACTGCTGCCTAAAAATTTGAAACCCGTCAGAAAGGAATCCACCTCATTTATTGAGGAAATCAATTAATCATGTATTTTAAAACTGAAACGTCCATCTATATTAAACTCAAGGCAATTAAAGTTGCACTTCATTTGTTATTAATGCTGGTATCATCCAGTACTCTAGTTACCCTGAGACTTCACACTGTCTTCGTTCCGAAGAAGGAACCTGACAAACGTCGTCCATACAGTTCAGCTCATAAATCTCGAATACGTGGGGAGCGCTAACTGTATCGAATTCCCTGTAATAAAAGCAGCTCATTCTAACGCCGCGCTCACCCTCATTAACTTCACGAGCTCCGTCTCCGCACAGGCATGCTCAAGTTCTCCTTAACATTGATGCTAATGTTCGTAAATATTGATATTGTTTCTACTGAGTTGTGCATAATCGCGTCGTAGCTAAAGAGTTAACTTGGATTGAAGCAGCCGAGCTCCCTTTTAGAGATCTAAAGCAAGCTCTTGCCTATTTTCCAACTCACTCTGTCTTTCTTTGTTCAGAGCATTCGCTTTTCCCTTCCTCACAGACAGCTCATGTTACGCTGTTGACTCTGCTCCTGAACAAAGCCCTTCGTTTCTCGATGTATGTTTATTGCCTTCTCTTAGGAACTTGCCTAATTTACAAACGATGCATTTTTTTTAAGTCAGAAGGTTACTTACAGCATTTCAAGTCGCTCGTGGGTTGTATTTGCTTCTATTCGCAATGAATCCTTACATAAGGTGATCATCCGTAGCGACAACAATTTGCATCATCTGTTTAGTATATCACGGCAGTTGAGTATGTGAAAGGCCGCAATATGATAATTGTCTTCTACTATGTCTCGCTCAGTGTGTACTCAATTTATTTACATTTTCTATTCCAATCAATGTTTGTATAATCTTGCGTCTGCGCCAGCTGACGCTGACGCGCTAACGTCTTATCAGCAGTGGCTCGTAATTTAGAGATTGCTCTAAGTTTAAACTAAGTTAAGCTAAGTTGTGCCTTTTATTAACAGCACTGTTTCATTAGTTACCATCGTGTTCATATTCGTACGAATATCTTACTTTTGGTTTCTTAGGAGTAGTGACTGATATGAGTATTTCGAATTTAACTGTATTTGCGTAAGACTAGTTATTCCTAAAAAATCTTTGACGCTCCGCTTCTGGTGGGGGTACTCCTGTAGGGCCTCGGAAATATCGTAATTAATTTAAAATGATCTTAGGTTCGATACAAAAATATAATGTATTTTAATAATATTTTTGGAGTTAATTTTTATACGTTTCATGTCATTTGGAACTAGTATTGTAAAGTTAAAAATTCAATCGTAGTTACAACTTCAAATTGTAACCCTCGTTTATAGAACACCACAGTCAACCACGAGCCTATAGGCTAAGTGCCCGTCAGTTTCCTCGCAACCGTTACCCAGTGAACATCAATTTTATTCGCGCTTTCAGTCTCTCTGACGGGTTTCAGTTTCAGATTTCAGTTTCGGTCTCAATTCAGTATCAGTTCCAGCTTCGGTTTTACGGATTTCTAGTTCTCAGTTTTAGTCTTCGATCTTGGCCCCAACTTCTGTTCTGATTTTGATCGTGTTCATGAATAAATCTGCAAGCTACGGAGACGATCGTAACACTTCCTTCGAAGAACATCACCCACGAAATAATCACTACCGAAAAATAACACGTTCCCTAAAAGACTGTGTCCTACGATGTATGTATAGCAAACGCTATACCTGCGCTACACCTCAAAGTACGCGGTAGAAAAAAATGAATAAATGAGCGTGAACAAAACATAACATATCGACAAAAAAATAGAAGAGCCCTCGAGAATACGAGGTCAGCAACGTTGGGCTTAGCCAAGACCGCAACACCAAGCACAATTGCTGGCCCCTCGGACGCATTTCTACTACAGCTACAGACAGAGACGGTCTCGTACGTACTTAGACTTAGACTTGGATTTAAGGGCCAGCGTTTGGCTGAGGCCTTTGTAACGGCCTTTAATTCCCTCTAATACACACACATACAACAGGGTGGCATCCCAGAGTTTTTTTCCTGTGAGCCAGCGTCGTCTAAACTAATTCCTCTAATGCCATCCTGAGCCATTCAATGCAAATGAAACAGCCAAGTGGGCTGTTCACTTGGAGATCTAGCTTGTCATAAACAGCCCCACATGCTTAGCAGGTAGTCACATTCAAGAACACTGACTATTCAACATCCATGTCACTTATTCCATGCATGCAATAAGAAATTTTTCATTGCATCCACAAGAGTCATGTTACATTCCTCATCCAGCCTTACAAGATATCTCATACCAGAGTCCTCTTCAACACACCACCTGACATTCCACTTGTTCTCTCCATACTGCTCATGGACCACATCCATGAAGCTTTCTCGCTCATGTTCATATTTACTGAATTCTTAGACTAGATGTTCAACTGTTTCCTCTACTCCATGTTCGCCTATTCACACTTAATGCCCTACATCTGACGGCAAACAAGAGTTGGCTGCCAAAACTTCCATCATAAAATATTTCAAACCTTGGTTCATTCTTACTGGCATACCAAATTAAAGTAGTTTTCCTATTCATACTATACTTCCATTTGTTCAGACCATACTCTTTTGTTAGTTTTCAATTTTTTTCTTCCACTTATTGATATCCCACTCCAGTCCTTTACTCCATGATTTTCCAATAACCAATCGTCCATAGGTCTTCCACTTCTAACACGAAGAGTCTTCTGAATCTTTAGTTTTCTTGCCTGCCCCCAGCAAATTTTCTCTCAAAGATTTTCACTCAGATTTCATTCAAAAATTTGTTTAACCCACCTTATATTCTCCATTCACTCAATTTTCACTTTATAATTTAACACAGCCTGTACAATTTTTTCAGAAAACAAACTCCACCTTAGATCCCTTCTAATAGCTTCTACAACCGTCCGTTTTGGGCGCCTAATGCCAAACGCCCTACCCTATTCTGCAGCATCTCCAACTTTTCAAGGTCTCCTCCATTCCTGTGTTCGTCAAAATTGCATCCAGTAACAAATCCGGTTGTAAAGCGGTGATAGAGAGAGCCGTCCAAAATCTACTTCCAATCTTGGAAGCATCAAACATTTCCTCCTCGTTTTCTAGATTTTCCTCCCGTTTCAATGTATCTGTCTTCTAGCTATTTTCGGTTTTCAAACAAAATGAGGATTGCCTGACAAGGCGGTCATGATATAAAGAAATAAATAATATGGAACTTGAACTTGAAGGGAAATGGAATAAATATATAAGGAATTTAAAATTCAAGGAATTTACCGCTATCTGGCAACGTTCCGAAAACGGATGTCAGGAGCGCTTGGGTGTGGGTGTGGATGATTCGCGGGGCAACCGTCCAACGAAAAACACAGGTGCTACCTTTTAAAACAGTGACAACTTCCCACCAAGTCAAAAAATGTAAGATATTAAGTGTAAAGTGTAAAACGTAATCGTGAGTATACCTAGACCAATAGGAGAGAGCCAGGATGAAACAGAGCTCCATCATTATAACAGCTATTTGCAAAAGTCCTCTTGAAGTTGTCAAAATCCATTAACCTGCTCATACGTTGGTACATCGCCCAGGGTCCAACGATAGCAGCAAAAGAAGTCAGTAAAGTCTGAACTGAGGTTACAGCTAGCTCAGGACTCGACTTGCTCGACGTCCGTCAGTCAGAGCTGAATTTAATCACTTTCTCTTTTACATCAAGAGTATTCGAGGGAACAGTCTCCTCGGCTGCTTTATTCAGAGATAGCCAAGATGGCGCGCTCGACAACTCTCCGGAACAACAAACTCAAGATCAAAACGCAGATGGGGACAATAGCGACAACTCAACGGTAGCGTCACGAGAATCTTACTGACGAACGCCAGAGTTCGTAGCAACAATAGGACGCCAATCACCTATTAACTTCGGAGAACCACAAGCATTGTCAGACAACAAGGTAGAACAAAAGTGTTAGCCCCCAGTCTTTGAAAGATGGGAAGGGAATCAAAGTCAGTCGTGCAAGACTCAACGGCAACGGGGTTTCCCGAAACATGGACAACGGCAACCTGTCATCATCCCCAGTGCGCCATGAAGCCAGACGTGTTCAAAGCAGTGACGCCACTTTTCGGCGGTAATGTGCGTCTTTTCAACAATTGGACCAGATCCATACAGCATCACTTAACACCGTACCATATGCCACCGCTCAACGCAATACCGTCCTCATAGCAAACACGAGCGGCCGACCTCTGGCGCTGATCCAAGGCATTGCGAGTCAGGTGTAACACGACTCAGAAACTGCATTGAAGACCATGTGGGTCACTTTACAGACCAGTTATGGACAAGAATCAGACTTAAAAATTGTTATATGTCAAGACATTGATGAATTCTCGCAAATCAAACACGAAAACGACAAGGTACAGTTCCAGGAACTCCAGGACATCACATATAGTGTGATTAACACCATGGCATGTACCCCAGAGCTAGCTTATTTCAACTAACCCAGACGAATGACCACCCTACTGAACAAACTGCCCACCTCTCTCCTAAAGTCGTGGAAATCGTTCGGAACAAAATACATGAACGAACAAAAATTACCTCGCCCGACGCTAAACACTTTCCTCAGCTTCCACGACAAAAATATCGAAACAACCTGTTCCACGTATTTCCTCGACTCTCCACGTACACGAGGCGCAGAGCCCACAAAGCCAGTTAGGACTTTCCACACTGAAGTTAATAGTCTTACACTTGCAAATACCACCAAGTAAATGCGCCCACCACAATGACTTGCAATCAGTTTGCAAAATTATCTCTCGAATACAAGAACCCGCTCATTCGATAACACAAGCTGTGTTATCACTGCCTAGGCAAACACAAAAAGTCAAACTGCTCGACTTCCATAACGTGCAATGTCTGCTATGACGGACATGCGACTGCTCTCCACCGAGATTCAAGACTGAATCTGAGTGCTTCTCCGTTCAACCCACAACGAGAGATTTAGCAATAGAGGAGCAACATCGGCCCAACGCAACGCCCCGCGATCGAACCCACTCAACTTAAGTCATGTGAGACACGAAGCGGCTGGTTTAACTGCTTAACAACTGTGCAAGCACATCAACGGGCTTGCTCGTTATTCACAATCGTTAAGATTTCACATAGAGATAGATTTGTTGTGTTATGCCATACTGGACTTACATAGCAATTAGTCTTTTGCAAATCTTTAAGTGGCTAGATATTTTGGCATTAAATCCCCGATGGAGTCGTACTCAATTGAGACGGCTACATAAGGGAAAAAAGCCATGATTAGAGGCCAGACAATCAATGGACTTCCGATCCAGGGTTTGCGTAACGGGAAGGTTTTCAACCTCCCTCTATTACTCACTAAGCTATACATTCCCTCTTCAAAGGCTGAGATAGTGAGCCCTGATGAAGTGAGAGCGTGTTCTCATTTGACTCATTTCGCAGAAAAATTCGATGATGTAGACGAGACAGCAGAGGTGTTGATGTTGTTAGGCAGAGATGCAAGGTATTTTTTGAAACTCACATCGTACGGTGAGGGTCTTACATATGTTATCGAGACTCCTCTTAGGTGGGGTCTCATAGGCACTCCCTGCTCGACATCTGACTCAATCTTTTTCGACGTCTATCAGTCACTACCCTATCACATGTTATAAGCAAATTGCCTGGTAGAGAGATGTGTAGTGCCTCGGAAATATCGTAATTAATTTAGAATGATCTTGGAGTCGCCACAAAGATATGATGTATTTTAGTAATATTTTAGAGTTAAGTTTTATACGTATTTCACGTCATATGAAACTAGTATTTTAAAGTGAAAATTTTAATCGTAGTTGCAGCTTCAAATTGTAACCCTCGTCTATAAAAGATTATAGTCAACCACGAGCCTTGAGGCTTAGTCCCCAGCAGTTCGGTCTCATCTCTCGCCCAGTTTGCAGCAATTCTGTTAGCACTTTCAGTCTCTCTCTGACGGGTTTCAGTTTCGGTTTTATGGATTTAAGTTCTCAGTTTTAGTCTTTGATTTTAGCCCCAACTTCTGCTTTAATTTTGATCGTGTTTATTAATAAATCTGCAATCTATGGAGCCGATCGTATCACTTCCCTGGAAGATCATCCCCCCCCATCAAGACAATGACTACAGAAAAATAGCCTATCAGCGACCAGCCTAACGTCTTCACAGAAAGACTCGACGACAAACAGACTGGCTTATCCACAAACAAGGTACTGTTTACTCATAGAATAGGAGCATATATGAGGGTAAACGAAAAGAGGAACACAGAAATGCCGTTAGAATTTGAATCACAGTGTCCTGTTTTCCCATATAATCGGAAATTCATGGGAAACAAATAAATAAAATTAATAAATGAACTTTATTTCCACTAGAGTATACGGCGCATATACATTGGTTTTTAAATTCTTAATGTTAACATATTACGAGTAGTAATAATGCTTATCGATCAGATCTTAAGAATAATCATGATGCTTCAAGCGAGACCCCCGTCCTCTATGCTGTAACTTGAAGTGGAGGATCGTAGGGGCGTGTCGATGAGCGTGGTGGAGGTGTGACTTACGCCAAGTGTCTAGTGTAGCAATTGCTGAACATTCTTCTAGACATTTCTATGGTCTGACACTAACAGACCTGTAGCAAGAACGTTATCACTCAATGTACCATTTATATCTCTGTAATAGCTCGTTAAAATATAAGTTAGCACCTACTCATTAATCTCACTAGAGATTGTCGTAATAATTATTACAGAATTTTAGCCTTATTTTTAGTCTCTTTGACAATGTTAGTGACAACCCGGGGATGTATTTTATTTATATTAAATAATTAGATCTGAGCGTTCCCAAAAAACAATGGACTCGCATTCTGGTAACAGCGTGGATCCTACCCTCGTTTCCGGTCCGCATTACTATATATACATGACCCCACGCCACTGACTCTTGTTGCTATCTTAAATCCATTTTGTGTGTAGTGGAGGTGAGCATTCTATGATTAAGTGTTTTTAGACTTGCCTTAATTTTTGTTTAACTTGCCAGTTGTATCTGTGTTCTTTAGTGTATGTTTAGATTTTCCAAGTGTCTGTTTCTTCACCGTGAGTTGTTATAGCAAGTCAAGTGTTACGAATTGTTTCTATAGGACAACTGTGATAAATCAGTGACTGTACTGGAATAAGTGATTCAATATTTTTCTCAGCCATTGTGTTCATTACTATTCTCAAAGGACCTCATTTGAACAGGTCATTCCTAAACACAGTATTAAGTCTAGTCTGCAATTTCCTTAGGTGTAGATTTTCATAAAATCATATTCTATTTAACATATGTGTGCTCAAGATATTTTTACTCCTAAGTAAAGTTTTTTTGTGCTTGGGGAATTTAAGCAACCAACTTTAACAAAACCTAATCTATCTGCCCGTGTGACCTCACTCAAGGAGAATAAAGGAACTCATGACAGGAACTCAGCTTGGTATTCAAGGAAGTTGGCACGAGAAATAGCTTGGGATATCTTGGGATGATTGAGCCAGTCCAGAGCGTCCAGATGATGATTAGGACAGTCCAGCTTCATGGATAAATGGCCAGTCCAGAGCTATAGCGACCATGGCTTGAGACTTGCACGAGTACAGCGAGTACAGTAGGTGCAGAGCGTGGCTTGTACAGCAAGAGTAGTGAGTGGCTTGTAAGTGTACAACGAGTGCAGCGAGTCTAGTGAGTGGGTATAGTGAGTGTGTGGCAGACGGTCCCCCAAATTCTGCACGTAACGTGAAGTGATGAGTACATATACACGGATCATAACCACATCATAAGTCCCATTGACAATTCCCAAAATATGCCAGGATAAAGTGCAGAAGGCAGCACTGGTTAACGGTATTCAGGAACCAGCTCACCATTAAGTCAAGTTCTTGGTTTCACATTCTTACAGCTAGGTAGGAGTTTATTAAATTGATTTTATGAGTTATTGATAGAAGCAGAAATAATTAAATTATATCCTTGGCATAATTCTTAAGGATTTGCATTGGGTTTTTTAGAGCCCAATTTTAGCAACATGAAGCAGGAAAATTGACATTAGATAAAAAAGGTTATTCTTAGCCTTTCAATATTCATAAATCTGAATTAAGTAATGACCACAAAATAATTGAGTTTAGACCTTGAAAGAAGTAGCTTTTAGGTCTGTAATAATATTAATACAGAGTTTTTCCACATATAAAAGAAACACATAATAATTCTTAAGGTGACAAAATTAAGGATAAATGATATAAGCTGCATCCTAATTTTGCTTCAACTAGTCAATAGAGTCTGGTTTTCTAGTCAACAGAGTCTGGTTTTAGTTTTAAAATCATTGTAACAGCATAACTGGGTTTCTAATCTCTGATGCATAGGAGTAGAAATATCTTGAACACCATATCTACAATAGAATATGATTTTATGAAAATCCTGTTCAAATGAGGTCCTTTGAGAATTGTAATGAACACAATGGTTGAGAAAAACATTGAATCACTTATTACAGCACAGTCACTGATTTATCACAGTTGTCCAATAGAAACAATTCCTAAAAACTTGACTTGCTGTAATAACTCACGATGAAGAAACAAACACTTGAAAAATCTAAACATACACCAAAGAAGACAGATACAACTGGCAAGTTAAACACAAAAATTAAGACAAGTCTAAAAATACTTAAACATAGTATGCTCACCTCCACTACACACAAAACGGATTTAAGATAGCAACAAAAGTCAGTGGCGTGGGATCAGGTATATATAGTAATGCGGACCGGAAACGAGGCTGGGATCCACGAATGTTGCCAGCCTGCGAGTCCTTTGTTTTTTTGGAACGCTCAGATCTAATTATTTAATATAAATAAAATATATCCCTGGGTTGTCACTAACCTTGTCAAAGAGACTAAAAATAAGGCTAAAATTCTGTTAATAATTATTACGACAATCTCTAGTGAGATTAATGAGATAAATGCTAACTTATATTTTAACGTGCTGTAAAGTTTGGTTGTGCTTGGGGAATTTTAAGCAACCAACTTTAACAAAACCTAATCTATCTGCCCGTGTGACCTTACTCAAGGAGAATAAAAGAACTCATGACAGAAACTCAGCTTGGTATTCAAGGAAGTTGGCACGAGAAATAGCTTGGGATATCTTGGGATGATTGAGCCAGTCCAGAGTGTCCAGATGATGGTTAGGCCAGTCCAGCTTCAGGGATGAATGGCCAGTCCAGAGCTATAGCGACTGTGGCTTGAAACTTGCACGAATACAGCGAGTACAGTAGGTGCAGTATGTGGCGTATAAGTGTACGAGTGCAGCGGGTATATTAAGTGGGTTCACAGCGAGTAGTGTGGTAGGTTGGTAGGTAGGTAGGTAGGTAGGTGAGTGGGGGGTAGACGGTCGCCCAAATTCTACACGTAAGGTGAAGTGATGAGGACATATACACGGATCATAACCACATCATAAGTCCCATTGACAATTCCCAAAATATGCCAGGATAAAGTGCAGAAGGCAGTACTGGTTAACAATTGTTCAGCAACCAGTTCACCATTTAGTCAAGTTCTTGGTTTCATATTCGTACAGTGAGGCAGGAGTTTATTAAATTGATTTCATGAGTTATTGATAAAAAGCAGAAATAATTAAATTATATCTTTGGCATAAGTATGAAGAATTTGCATTGGGTTTTATTAGAAAACCAATTTTAGCAACATGAATCAGGAAAATTGACATTAGATAAAAGGTTCATTCTTAACCTTTAAATATTCATAAATCTGAATTAAGTAATGACCACAGAATAATTGAGTTTAGACCTGTAAAAATAGACCTTCTGTAAAAATATTAATACAGAGTTTTTCCACATATAAAAGAAATACATAATAATTCTTAAGGTGACAAAATTAGGGATAAATGATATAAGCTAAATCCTAATTTTGCATCAACTAGTCAACAGAGTCTGGTGTTTCTAGTCAGCAGAGTCTGGTTTTTCTAGTCAATAGAGTCTGGTTTTTCTAGTCAACAGAGTCTGGTTTTCTAGTCAACAGAGTCTGGTTTTCTAGTCAACAGAGTTTGGTTTTCTAGTCAACAGAGTCTGGTTTAGTTTTAAAATCATTGTAATAATTATTACGACTATTTTTAGTGAGATTAATGAGATAAATGCTAACTTATATTTAATGAGATAAATGCTAACTTATATTTTAACGTGCTATTACAGAGATATGAATGGTACATTGAGTGATACCGTTCATGCTACATCACCTCGGTTTTCTAATCTCTAGAAACAATTCCTAACACTTGACTTTGCTCTAATAATTCACGGTGCAGAAACAAACACTTGAAAAATCTAAACATACACCAAGGAACACAGATACAACTGGAGAGTTAAACACAAAAATTAAGACAAGTCTAAAAATACTTAAGACATAGTGTGCTCACCAGGGAACTATAACCTAACGTCACATGTTGATGTTCACGAGTGGCTTTGCTGGGAGCTGGGAGAGCTATTTCTCGATAACGAGCGTGAGAATGTTGCCAGAAAAAGTTTTGATTGGAAACACTCTCTGGGTAACGCTCTTAATATAAATATTATTACAATAATGTGCACTAAATCTGCATGTTTTAATTGTAAAGAGTTGGTAAAAATCACTCGAAGTTTAGTCTTACTTTTATTACTAGATATGAGGAATATTTTAATACTTGTAATTTTAAAACCTTTAAAGGGGTTGCAGGTCATGCTACAGTGCTATTACAGAGATATGAATGGTACATTGAGTGATACCATTCTTGCTACACCTATGCATCAGAGATTAGAAACCCAGTTATGCGGTTACAATGATTTTAGAACTAAAACCAGACTCTGTTGACTAGATCTATTAACTAGGAACAGAATCTTAAGCTTACAGTATGCCCTTGTTGATGCAAAATTAGGATGCAGCTTATATCATCTTATCCATAATTTTGTCACCTTAAGAATTATTCTGTTTCTTTTATATGTGGAAAAACTCTGCATTAATATTTTTACATACCTAAAAGCTACTTCTTTGAAGGTCTAAACTCAATTATTTTGTGGCCATTACTTAATTCAAACTTATAAATATTGAAAGGCTAAGAATGACCTTTTTATCTAATGTCAATTTTCCTGCTTCATGTTGCTAAAATTAGGCTCTAAAACACCCAATGCAAATCCTTAAGAATTATGCCAAGCATACAATTTGATTAGTCCTGCTTTTATCAATAACACATAAAATCAATTTAATAAACTCCTCCCTTACTGTGAGAATGTGAAATCAAGAACTTGACTAAATGGTGAGTTGGTGGCGGATAATCTTTAACTAATGCTGCCTTCTGCAGTTCATCCTAACATAGTCTTGGAATTGCAAATGGGACTTATGATGAGGTTGTGTATCCTTGTATATGTACTCATCACTTCACGTTGCGTGCAGAATTTGGGGAATCGTCTGCCCCCCCCCCCCCTCTCGTTGTGAACTCGCTGTGAACTTTCGCTGTGAACTCTCGCTGTGAACTCTCGCTGTGAACTCGCTGTGAACTCGCTGTGTATACTGCACTCTCGCTGTATCATCTGTACTCGCTGTACAAGCCACGCTCTGCACTTACCATACTCGCTGTATTCGTGCAAGTCTCAAGCCACGGTCGCTATAGCTCTGGACTGGCCATTCATCCCTGAAGCAGGACTGGCTTAGCCATCCTCTGGAAGCTCTGGACTGGCTCAATCATCCCAAGAAGATCCAAAGCTATTTCTCGTGCCAACTTCCTTGAATACTAAGCTGAGTTCCTGTTATGAGTTCTTTTATTCTCCATGAGTAAGGTCACACGGGCAGATAGATTAGGTTTTGTTAAAGTTGGTTGCTTAAAATTCCCCAAGCACAACCAAACTTTACAGACCTTGACAGCTTCGAGAACGAACCCAGGCTTTACTGCATAGCGAAAGGCTACCCTCACCAGTCGGCCACGCTGGGAGTACTGCAATAAACTGTTTTTTGGGCGTTTGTTAATCGGTTCTTTCTTCTTCTAGAGTTTTAGTTATTTTTCATAGGGTTATCATGAAGCTCATGTTTCAATTTTTGTACAAGTTTCGTTGCACTCAGTGGACATAGAACTTTAGTTTACTTCAGCTCTAAGGTTCCATGTCGAGATTTAAATCTCGATAATTTGTGACATGTGTGAACCTTTTGCTCCGATGATTTTTCAGTTCTTCTCTGATGTGTAACATCCAATTTTATCAAACGCAATGAAGTTTTCAGCTAACAATAATAATAATGATAATTTTTAAATTTCATAAATCCTCAGCACATTACACTAATCGCTCGATCAGTAAATTAGATATTACAACGTAAGGTTTTGTAAAGTTTGGTTGTGCTTGGGGAATTTTAAGCAACCAACTTTAACAAAACCTAATCTAACTGCCCGTGTGACCTTTGGAGTACGAACCATTTCTGGGGTTACTACTTTAGGGCCACGAGTTTAG
>VCRD01010039.1:0-13256 GCA_006783055.1 Trinorchestia longiramus | reverse complement strand
CCAATTCCCACAGTCCCCTCAAGTCCCCAATCCCCGTAGTCCCCTCAAGTCCCCAATCCCCACAGTCTCCAGCCCCTCCTGACCCGGCGGCAGCGCGATGCCGTAGCTCTTGGAATCGAGCAGGCCGCCTATCTGCACGAGGTCGCAGAAGCGCTCCGTCACGTACTCGATGCTCGTGGACTCACTCAGAAATGCGTAGAGTTCGTCTTCGCTCTGCACAACAGAAAACAATTCATTGCAATTGGTATCAATATTCAATATTTAACTCCATTTCTTTCGTTTTCGTTCTCAATATATGGAATAACTACTAAGCATCTTTACAAATTTGAATAATTACAAGTGAGTGTATTTCTCTTCTACTTCGGCCCATGGACTCTGTTCATAATTTTTACATTACTGTTCATTAAGATATGTTTAAGTAAGGGACCGTATTATTGCTCTTGTTATACGTCTAATTATCTTTGAGTAGTCGCGTCGAAAAGGATCATTTGAGTTTTGATTTTATTTACTTATTGATGAAAACTCATTACTGAACGTGGTATGATTAGCACCAGCTAAAGCCGTGACAACCTAATTTGATTCAAACTTAAGCTGAAAATTTGAAACTTGAGTATATCAGAGATTATTGACTTCTTTGTGGAGACTTCTTAATGTAGATATGTGATATATGTTTTGATATTGAGTGATGGTGGTAATGTTCAGTCTGTAATAGAAACAAGGTAGAGAGTCATAAAATAGAGAAAAGTTGGTCATAGTTGTGTCATAGTTTGCTATCATGGATATGGTCTCGTCAATGCCGTATATAAAATAGAACATTGTTGACATCCTTACAGCTTCATTGGGTAAATGGGTTGACTGACATTATGAATCTATATGGGTATCAAATAATCCCATGGCAGGTCGAATAATTACTGAAGCACATACTTGGATCTTGAAGTGTATACAAGTACGTGGATGGGACAGATTTGGGTTTGCCATGACCTTGATGACAATTCTAGTCCAGATAAGGCAAGTGTATCTTCAGTCAAGCTAATTTTGAGATAGATACAACCCGAGAGATAGGAGGGAATCTAAAGAGGGTAAAATTCGATGATACAAATGGATCTCGGTGAATTCAATGGATTCGATGATACAGTGATTATATTCCTTATTGTGATGTGAGCTAGCGATGCAATGCACTGTCACTCATTATGTGTTCAGGGTCATAGAGATCCAGGTACGGCATGAAATGCCAGGGATTTGGAGAACCGGTATAGCTTCGAATGACCTGTTAAATTGAGGGAGGCCTAAATAAGGCTCTCCACGACGGAATGTAGACTTGAGGACAGTTACATACAACCAATAACAATTATTTTTAAGCTTCTAACGGCAATAGCAATATAGACTGTCAAGACGAGTACTCTCATTGAAGAGAATAATCAGTTAGTAATAAGAACGTTATTCATTAACATCATTTATTCGCAGTAATGCAACCTGTTAATTGACTTTGTCAATCTTCATGTTTCCACACCCTTCATAGAATCCTTAAAAGTGTTAAACCCTCGAGTACATTTCATCAATTGGCATCTCGCTTGAACTAAATAGCATCTCATCTGAATCACGTAGTATTTCACTTCAACTGGTTAGCATCTCACTAGAATTAAGTAGCATCTCATTTGAATTAATTACCAACTCACCTATGTTTACTTACACCTCACCTGAACTAATTAGTACTTCACCTGAACTAATTTTCATCTCAACCTGAACTAATTATCATCTCAACCTGAACTAGTTAGCATCTCACTGGAATCAATTAGCATGTCATTCAAATTAATTAGCATTTCAGTTGAACTAATTAGCCTCTCACCTGCACCCTCTGGAAGCCCTCTGCGTTGGAGTTGACAAAAACATCAGGTGTGCTGTTCATGTACTGCCACATGCGCTGGTAAGTGGGCAGGGTGGAGTCCCTGCATGGAAGTTTGTTAACGTTAACTCGAAACACTACATTACTGATCCAGGTAGAGAGTCATTCAACAACACAAGCTTGTGTTATACTCCTGGTCGGAAACAGTTCGTGTACAGACGGGAAAAAATTCCTGGATTCATGTTCAAGAAAACTGTTAGGAAATTTATTATTTAACTTTGCTCCCCGTACTTATTTTAAGTATTATGTATAACATTGAAAGTATAATGTATGACTTAAACTTTAGACTCTTTTTCTCTCTGCACTAACTGGTTCTAACCAACGTTGAAAGTTGTTTGCACCAACTGTTACCGATCAAAGGGAGTATCTTAGAACTGTCAATTGTCCTTGTTAACCTTTTAGCGACCATATAATTTTCTGACGCCAGGGAATTATTTGCGCTTATCCGTCACGAGTGTCTCCGAGTGAAGTAAATAATTACTGTGTTATGTCATGATTTACTTATAACATCAATTAAAAACTTTTTATGCGCATACTTCGACTATATTTGCGTTATAACGTCTATTTAAAAGACAATCGTAACTGCATTTGGGTGTTTTAAAAATGCAGGTACATCAGTATTGCTTATGTATACGACTAGTTGAACTTCCGTAGTTTGCATTAAAGCCTATACCTCTATAAACAACTGTACGTGAAGTAGGGCTTCTGAAGAAGGATTTCCCAAAGACAGGAACTTTTTTAAAAGCAGGGCACCTAAACAAAGGAAACTCTCTAAAGAACGAACTACAACTGGTGCCATCTATTGAGCTCCCGCTTTTACCTTCAGATACGAAGACCAAACTTCTTCACCTATAATTAGGAAACAATGAACAAATGAGTGCATTAAAATTGACAAAGATATATCAATGGATGTGTAATTACAATACACAACATTAATATATGTAAGAGTTTCTATCATATAGTAATTTCAAACAAATTAAGTTGGTTAACAGTGACAAGCGTTGTCAACTAGTCAGAATGAGGTTAATTCAACAAGCAGCGTTTAATCATAATGATTCAGTCGTGAAACTAATTCATTACTAACTGTATCCATTTTAACAAAAGAATATACTTTTTCAACAGATGTCAACGACACGTTTTTTCCCGTTACTATCATATTGCATTATTCTGAATATATATGTGTATGTAGATGAGTATGTATGTGTTTAATTTAGTCATTAAAAAAAATTTGATGGTCGTGTTTTCATTTCGCTTTAAATCTACATTTTATTCAGCAAAGAGTTTCACTGAATTTGAAGTATTACATCGAAAATGTTATAATAGACCCATTCAAAACAGACCAAGGTTGATAGAAAACTATGGAATTTCGTTAAAAATCGACTTCTTTAGGAGGGCACACAATTGTATTTTAAAATCGGAACTCTCTGTCAAATACGGAAATCTTTCTGGTTCGTTCTTTTAGTTCTACTACATTATAATTAATAAAGTAGCGATAATTACCTGAAGAAAGCGGCAGTTGATCCAGATTTGTAGGCCCCATATTTAATTTTGGTTTGTTTTGAAAGATCCTCAGCGGATTCAATAGGACTTTCCATGCGCTCAACCGTGAGGAAGGCGGCGAGGTTGGCGGTGTACGATGAAATCATGATCAGTGTAAAAAACCACCACATTCCAGCCACCATTCGCGTAGAAACCGCTCTGAGGACGTAAAAATAATCATGTAAAGTCTTAATAGTGTCTTTCTGGACAATTTTTTGTAACTCTCTAAATCTCTCTTTGGAACCTTATAGCAAAATACATGCAAAATAGTAATATTGTACATGAGCTTTTTACTACCAACCGAAAATATAGTATAGTTTCTCTGAAATATCTTTCATTAATATCAATAGAAATGAATGGATGAATGAAATATAAATAATACGAAGGCTCATTCATAAAACATTTGCTTGCACATGGTTCATGGCTGCAGCGCTCGAAATCAAAAACATATT
Organism: Trinorchestia longiramus; assembly: GCA_006783055.1. Taxonomy (NCBI): domain Eukaryota; kingdom Metazoa; phylum Arthropoda; class Malacostraca; order Amphipoda; family Talitridae; genus Trinorchestia; species Trinorchestia longiramus. Next base: position 9,362 of record VCRD01010039.1, on the reverse strand, counting down.
TCTGAAAATGTAATGCTATGACTAAGAGCATCACGTTATGGGTATTGTGTTTCAATACCCACAACCTCCAAGAAAGTGTTGTTATCAATTAGTTATTATTCGATTATCTGTCATTATGTTTATATGAACCGTTGGGATTTTTTTAGTCATTATTTGTTCGACTTCAATTATTCACGAAGTATCTGTATTCATTCCCCTTCTAACTTGAACTGCTTTAGCTCAAAATAAAGTTTTCTGATTTTCTATGGTGATGTATTCTTAAAGAAAACAACTTTCTTTAGGGTAGAAAGCTTGTATGTAGTTGTAACGTGCACTTTGATTGCGAAAATATGGCTAAATTTCGTTTCATTTTTCTCAGTGCTAAGTGACGTTGTAGACAAGATACAGGCTCATCGATTTTTGAACTAATTACTAACTTTTTATAGGCAGAAGGGGCTAAAAATACTTTTGAGATGAGGCATATAAATATGAAGGTTATTTTTTCAACTTCCAACGGGCTATAAAAAAATGCAAATTCATATAACATAATGATTTCATTATCAAAAGTACTGTATTTTTTTATTTCTCTACATTATTGACAAAAACGGATACAGCCCGATTGTCCGAGGTACGGGCAATTGAACATGACTGCCGCGATCGATGCTCTAGCCAAATGTGAGTTACGAAGTGTAAGCCATTTTCTGTAAGCAGAAGGAGGTAGTGAGGGTACTGTACGGGATTGGTGTAGAAAATTTAAAGTAAGGTGAACTGACAACCATGAAGAAGGTGGACGTCCGTACCCCCTTCTTTGAATTTGCTACCACATTCCCGTACACTACCTTCACTCATAAAGTTGTCACGGTACGCTTCGCTCATTTTGTAATGGATTTCAACAGCTCCATGACCTTCTACTTGCAGAAACGGATTACACATCGTAACTCATATATATCGGGATCATCGATCGTAGCGGCCATATCCAATCGCCAATACATTGGACAATCTGACTGTATCCATTTTGGCAATAATGTAGAGAAATAAGAAAAAACTGCAGTACTTTTGGTTATAAAATAATTTGTTTAGGTAAATTTGCGTTTTTTTATAGCCCATTGGAGGTTGAAAAAAACAGCCTTCGTACATCCCGGTATTGCTGCATCGCTTTATCACTACTGCAAACAGTACTTGGACAAACTTTTTGTTGGAGAACCCCGCATAGTTTTGGTACTGTTTAAAGAGCACAGGAATTATAGAGCAGTTGTTCATTCTAGTCTCATGAATAACTAAGTTAAAAACGTCGTCACTGGCCGAGCACAATTTAGGACATGTTTTTTTCACAAAAAATCGTAAGAAACTTTTTGAAAACATCCCAAAGCTCTACGATCAATACAAGGGTAGAATGAAAAACTCAAATGTTTCAATTGAATAGAGTTATTTTACGGTTAAAAAGGTTCATGAATCATATACTTATCAACGTAACTAAATATCATACACACGCCTGTTAGACTGCTAACAAAATTCATATACAATATTCTTTCGTATTTTCACGATTACTTACAACATTTAACTTATGGTACCTTATCTCCACCGCTAGTCAACGCATCACAGGGAAAGGTAACTAAACGTATATTTTATGTACTAATCACGGCCTGATTACTGTAGTCTATGAGCGTTAACTACCCGCCTAATCAATTTGCTAATCACGGTACAAGCCGAACGATTACCACTCGCCTGATTTCATTGTTAATTACTGCTTCTATGAACCCTAATCACGCTGCCAATCATTGTTACACATGGTGTTAACAATCCTTCTAATTTCCATGACAATTACACTGTGCTCATGACTCTAATCACTATTCTAATGACCCTCCTAATCACCCTTCAAATCTTCCTTTTAATCACTCTTCCAATCACCCTCTTAATCTCCCTCTTAATCACCCTCCTAATCACCCCCCTAATCACCCTCCTAATCACCCCCCCCAAAATCACCCCCCTAATCACCCTCCTAATCACCCTCCTAATCACCCCTCTAATCACCCTCCTAATCACCCTCCTAATCACCTCCCTAATCACTCTCCTAATCACCCTGTGAATCGCTGAACTCACTGCGGTAGGAAGTCACAGCCCTGCTGCATGAGCGAACCGATGGCGAACCACATACAGTTGAGCATCGTGAACTGGTTCTCGAGACTCTCCGGTTCAGGGTCACAGGGATGAGGATTCTGCCACTCGTACGGGGTGAACCTGTGAGTGGTAGAATACACCTGTGAGTGGTAGAACACACCTGTGAGTGGTAGAACACACCTGTGAGTGGTAGAACACACTCAGTGGGAAGCTCACACTCAGAGGAGTGTAGTAATGGGAGTATGAAATGAAGTTGGTGGGTCCATAGAAGTTATCAACTATCTTTCCATTTAAATTTTTACTTCTGATCACTCTATCCTCTTTCTATCTATTTGTGTATCATCTATCTTATGCAAACAACTGGTATTCTAGATACCAATAAATCGTAATAAATCTTCAGCTAACTTTTGTTTGGTCTCCCTGTATTTTATAAATATTTAAGCCAACACGTAACTTCACCCCTGCACTCACCTGGCCATTATGTAGAGTAACATACTGGGTGTAGAGCATGCACTCACCTGGCCAGTATGTAGAGTAACATACTGGGTGTAGAGCACGCACTCACCTGGCCAGTATGTAGAGTAACATACTGGGTGTAGAGCATGCACTCATCTGGCCAGTATGTAGAGTAACATACTGGTTGTAGAGCATGCACTCACCTAGCCAATATGTAGAGTATCATGGACACACCGACATAAGCGGTGATCATGTACATCCAGACCTCGACAGACAGAGGAGACAGGAAGGAGAACAGAGACGGTGCCATCTTTTGAGGTTTTTTGTATATGATTGAGATGCCGAGGTTCATGAAGGGCATCGTGAAGTCGACGGCTTGTTCTCGTTCGTAATTGATTGTTAAATCCGTTATTGCCATGTCCGCTCGCTGCCCAGGGTAAACAGTCAGGTCGTTTAGACTATAATTAATACCCCATGCTATAATGAGGATAATATATAACATTAATATTTAATGATACAGTGTCTAACTTAAACAATATTTTATTTATACTGCGAGACAATGAAAACATTGGCATGCATTTACCCGCTTTTTATGTCACAAATTGAAGCTTTAAGACATTCAGTAGCTTGAAAAATATACAGAATTAGAAACAAAGGACCCAGAAATAGTATGTATGTGTATGTTTATGTATTACAATCAAATATTATAGATATCTAACTACAGCGCTAGATGACCCTGATGTTTCACTAGCAAGATTAATTTTAGTTTCGTGAATAATAATGCATATTTAATTAAAGTGTTTTCTAAAGTTCAATATACTTTTTCATTTTCAACACAATGACTCAAATGTAATTAAATTTATATCTATTGTTCAGAAAAATATATTAATGCAATTTTTGGTCCATGACAGAAACATGCATAACAACATGCTACAGTAATTGAGGTGTTATTGTGATAAATAATCAGTAATTAATACCGCAAATAATGGTCATTTCAAAAAACTAATTTACACTAGTAATATTTCAAGGGAATAAAACATTTTCAAATCACTAACGCCAAAAGTGTTTGTCATCCAACAAAAATTTCCAAGTTATTTGCAAACACATTTGGAACACAAGACACAAAATTGCTGCACGAGTGTGAACACAAAATACAAAACTTGTCATGTTACCAACAACTATTTTCAAGCAGCACTCAACGGCATCTGGAACACAATAAACACAACAAAACGCAACAAAACACAACAAATACACCGCACAAAACAGCTACAGAACACACACCTACGTCAGATAACAAACACAACAAAACACGACTAACAAAGCAACACGACAAACACAGCAACACGACTAACAAAGCAACACGACTAACAAAGCAACACGACAAACACAGCAACACGACTAACAAAGCAACACGACTAACAAAGCAACACGACAAACACAGCAACACGACGAACATGATAAAAAAACAAGCACAACAAAACACAGCAAGCCTATCGAACAACAAACACAATAAAACACAACAAACACGACAAAACGACAAGCACAATACATAAGCCTATCTATAAACGAACACAACAGAACACAACAAAACACAACAACCACAACATATCAACAAACACAACATAAGGTAACAAATCACAATAAAAGGTAACAAAACACAACGAAAACAACAAAACGTAACAAAACACAACAAACACAACAAAACACAAAACTGCAGCAGAGCACACACCTGAGTGAGCAGTTCCCTGATCATGCCGTTCCACTCCCCCGTGACCGAGTCCTTGGTGCCGTACACGTTGCCTTTGATGGGCACGAGGGTGTAGTTGAAGCCCAGCAGCGCTGAGATCTCGTCCAGCAGCGACACGCAGAAGCCCTCAAACCTGTCATTCCCTGTGAGGCGGTGCGCGCTCTTCTTGCGCATGATGTAGGGGTCAGTCTGTGGGCAGTTTGGGCATTGGGTCAGGTGGACAGCTTGGGGCAACGAGATATAGGGCAATTGCTCAGGTCGGTGGTTTGGGGCAATTTGTGACAACGTGGTGTAGGGTTACGGGGTCAAGTGGGACAGTTTGATGCACTTGGTCAGGTGGGACAGTTTGGAGGTATGTAGTGAGGTAGGACAGTTTAAGAGGCATCTGATCAGGTAGGGCTGTTTTTGGGCACTTGGTCAAGAGCAGTAATTTAGGGGTACGTGACCATGTAAAGATGGCGACCACGCTAATATCATACGCAGGAACAGTGCTATTTCCACAGAAAAGTTCAATGCTGATTGACCACCTGCGTTTACCTCACATGAAAAATAAAAAATAAGTTTCTACGACTCACAAAAGCGAAGGACACGATGAGGGTCTTGTTTTTGAGCCCCCTGATGGCCTGGTCGTGCACCTCCTGAAAAGTTCTGGTGTAGTTCGCCCCCTGCAGGAGGTTCCACGACCCTGCAGGCACAAAGCCCTGCAGGTCCAACTCCACGATGTCCAGGTCAAAATTCGTGCGGAAACCCAGCGAGTCAAACTCAATGTGCCCAGTCAGACCTGTCATGTTCACCTGAACATCACGGAAATTATGATCAAGACGATGTAAATGTTCAAGTGAACTTTTCATGCACACCTGAACGGGGTGGAAATGATGGTCAAGACGATGTAAATATTCATGTTAATATGTCATGTTCTGAAGGTAAGCGAGTATGGTGAAGACAATGGAAATGTTGAAGTATAGATCTACCATGTTCACCTCAACATTAATGAATATGGTGCTGAATAATAACTTTAATATCTTATTTTTTCGAATACATAGTAATAATTGGTTTCTGCCCTCCCCCAATAACATCTTCCAAGAAGTTCCAACAAAGAAAAAATCACAACTGCTGGAAATTTTGGCTGGAAAGCAAACAGTGCTATGCAAGCAGTGCTATTAAGAAGTCGGTACGACAATTCATTCAAAAAAATATGCCCGCGAACAAATCTATTTTTGTCAATAAATCAAATCGAACACCTAAAGTAGTTAATTATTTACTATCCAACAGCATGAATATGTATTCTGTTTCTGTGAAACGTCTCATAATAAGGGGTAACTGATGAAGGTGAACTGAGTACAGCAGAGATGTTTGAAGTGTTGTATCATACAGTTCAGTGCAGACTACACGACTGCGTGCAGCGATGCAACGCCCCCACAATTCAGTGCAGAGGTGCAAAAGGCTGTCAGAATTTTTAATGAATGATTGGATAATTTGAAAATGTTCTTTGATAAGTGAATTCATTGTTGTCTTGCCTCGCATGAAAAACATGAATGAAATAAAAATTAAATTATGGGGATGGGGGAGAAAGATGTGATTTGAAATTCAGTTGCTGTGGAAAATTATAACAGAAAAATTTATTGCTCCCATGAGGTAAAAATCAGTAGAAGACTTGAACGTCATTAAAAATACTTGTTTTTAAATCGAACTTAGATAAAGCTCCATCAATAATCTAATTACCCATTCAAAAATTATTATTCTCTGTATTACGTAAGAATTTTTATCTATAAGCCATTAAAACAACACTTCACTTAGTACATATATTTTCCATTCGAACTTTTCCCTCAAGAGAATATTTCTTTCAAACTCTTGAAGGATTTGAAGGTAGCTTGTAATAACTGTACATTTCAAGTCCTGTGAGCTGTCAAAGCTCTCCTGTGGATGTCCTGATCGATTCCTGCTCCCAAGGACTCAATCTTCGGGGCTAATAGATTCATTCCGACCGAGGATCCTGGAATCCTGAAATTTGATTCCAGTTGGAACTGACGGGTGGATGACTGGAATCGCTTAGACTTCAAGGAAGGAGTTCGTGCTTCCAGGGAATGATGCAACTTAATGTAGTGTATCGAAAAGGTTTTAAGTATGTGATGGTGAATAATTATTGTTGAATAATTTGTCATGAATGGTGAATAATTATTGTTGAATAATTCAATACGAATGGTGAATAATTATTGTTGAATAATTGATTATGAATGGTGAATAATTATTGGTGAATAATTGATTATGAATGGTGAATAATTATTGTCGAATAATTGATTGTGAATGGTGAATAATTGGAGAATAATTGGTGGTAAATGCTGAACAATTACTCTAAATGATTAGCCCACGTAAGCCAAGAATGATGATTCTTCCAACGTCTTAGTTATGCTGTACAAAATCTTCGTTAATTTGACTTCACGTGGCTTATGACCACATGGAAAAATTACATGTGAAGTATTTTCACACCCAACTTTTCTTCTTCAGAATTACGTACTTAAATATAAAGGTCAGCTTTAGTAGTTCATTTTGCTTCCTTTCGGCCAGAATAATTTTTTTATTCTGCTAACTTTACATTTTTCATCTGCTTCAGTTCAAATCACCATTTTTGTGAAGGCACAAACGTCACTAACTGAAGTTCCAACTGCCAGTTGAACTAAGCCCCACTAATTGCTTGGTCGTGTTACTTAACGTGGCTAGTTTGTTTGTGGACTTATTCTGTTATTGACTCCACACGCCAGTTTCACGCAAGTTTCATCGCTTTTTCCACATACCAGTTCACCGTCGTATTCATCCAAAATGAACTGTTTCACCAACCAGTTTAGCTGAAAATGGGTTCGTTTTAATGATACATGATATTATTTCCTCAGTGCAGCAGCCCTCTCCTGCCCTCCACCTGCCTTCCTCCTGCCCTCTTCCTATCCTAATTTTACCCTCCTCCTTCCCTCCACGTGAGTTTCGCTTCCACCACGGTTCTCGACCGATCTGTTTAATTCACTGTTGTATCCACCACAACTGTGCAAGACAGTCCCGCTTCCTTCATCAGCTCCACAACTCATCTAGCCCAGTTTCATGCTCCAGTTCCACACATCAGTTTCACGCACCAATTTCACTCACCAATTTCACGCACCAGTATCACGCACCAGTTCCACACACCAGTATCACACACCAGTTCCACACACCAGTATCACGCACCAGTTCCACACACCAGTATCCCGCACCAGTTCCACACACCAGTATCACGCACCAGCTCCACACACCAGTATCCCGCACCAGTTTCATGTAGTTGATGAGACTGTTGCCGTGCAGCCAGGCCTCCTCTCCCTCACACACGAGGGGTGAGACTTGCACGTCAGTGGAGTTGTCTAGCGCCTGGATGGCCAGCACGAACAGATGCACAGCATCGTACATGAGCGCTGTCTCCGTCTGAGAGGGGGGAGGGGAGAAAGGTATGAAAGTTTGGTCATCACAGGAGGGCTAGTGTGCATCATAACGGTATAATGTGCATAATTGTTATCACGGGCTGTTAATGTGTAGCTGGGGTGCTAATGTGTAGCTGGAGTGCTAATGTGTAGCTGGGTTGCCATTGTGTAGCTGGGGTGCGAATGTGTAGCTGGGGTACTAATGTGTAGCTGGGGTGCTAATGTGTACAATTTCACGTAAAAAACCATGACAAAGTAGTCTTTGTTTTTCATTCCCTACCGTTGGTTATCAGAAAACAGGAATATAATGATGCTGGTTATACAACTTGATGGAAATAATCAGCTAGAAATCAGAGAGTTATATTAAAAAAATATTCTGTACTCACCGAAAATTCAAAAGTGCTTTCATTCCGTGGCTGCGTGTAGAAACAGGATTTATGGATTTAAATCAGCTAAGTGAACTTAATGAGAGGATTTATGGATTTAAGACATCTGGTCGACTAACTGAACTTAATAACAGGATTTATGGATTTAAGAGATCTGGTCGCCATGACTAAATTTAACGAAAGATGTACGCGTTTAGCACACGCAGGAATACTTAAATGATAACATACCAACTATTTACAGTGTAACAGTTAATTCCGTAACGGAACACTGACACTTCGAATATTTGCCAATAATAATGACTATTTATGATCTACACTGAAATACTACTTGTTATTGACGAAACTGGCACATTTGTTCACATTTTCAGTATATTTGTGTTCAATACACGTTAAGAGAATGCTACAATTATTTACTATAATTTTTTATATTTTGGGTAGAACACAACGGCTTACATATGCTTAAACTCTGGCGGAACTTCTATGTATTAGGACAATACTTCTTAACCTCGTCACACTTCATCTCGACTACAGGAAATAAAAAATTATTGGGTGAATGAGCAGGAAATACATCATACACAAAATTGTGACATTGTAGGTTCTCACCCCCATCCTGAGCTTGTAGTCTTGTTCCCTGTTATTATAGCGTGCTGTACCAGCTTCCAGCTCTCGCATGATGTGCGCCACAGCTGGCTTTGTGTTGTCCAGGAGGCGCACAGCTGTGATGTTTGAGCCTCCGTACTTGAAGTCTTCCAGATCCAGCAGGTGTGTGTCCTGCAACACAATATTTGGCACGGCGTGTAGCACAATTTTTGGCATGTCCTGTAACTTAATTATTGACACCTCCTGTAACTCAATTATTGACACCTCCTGTAACTCAATTATTGACAGCTCCTGTAACTTAATTATTGACACCTCCTGTAACTCGATTATTGACACCTCCTGTAACTCAATTATTGACAGCTCCTGTAACTCAATTATTGACACCTCCTGTAACTCAATTATTGACAGCTCGTGTAACTCAATTATTGACACCTCGTGTAACACAACTATTTTAAGTGTAGTAAGTATTGGTGTGGTTGTACAAAACTGGTCTGTATCACGAGGATTGGTTCAGATGGAGGGGTTCAAAAGGAGGCATTACAGTCATATGAACTGAATGAGAATGCAGCAGCGATGTTCGATCTGCAGGGAGTGCTGGACTGTGCTGCGAGTGCTGGACTGTGCTGGGAGTGCTGG
>VCRD01010038.1:0-10254 GCA_006783055.1 Trinorchestia longiramus | reverse complement strand
TATATATATATATATATATATATATATATATATATGCCTCTCCTGCTGGTTCCCAACCTGCACTGGTTTGAAGGGCACAAGTTAAAGTTCTATCAATTAACATTTCCACTTGGATCCTTTTGTCGATATTCCGAAGTAATCACGTAGATATCAAATTCAACTTGATGCTGAAATCCCGAGCCTCTTCGAGTTAATTACAGGCGAATCGTTCCCAAGTTTATATGAACTTTTCAAGGATCCAGTTACTCCACAGAGTAGTAGTCGTAGTAGTGATAGTAGAAATAGTAGTTGAAGACGTAGCGGTAGTTTCTCTAGCAGTACTAGAAGTTATTGTAGATCTCGATCCTTCCTTCAAATGAGAGAAAAATCCTCCGTAAGTGCATGCCTTGGTAGAGGTGCCCTACTACGTTTATGCTGTTTGTTGGCATATTATTTCTGGTTCCTATCCCAGAAGTACTCTTACCTCCCTCCGAGTAATATTCCGTCTTTTGCTTCCTTAAAATCAGTTGCTTGCCCCTAGCTCGTCGGTGCCCCCTGTAGAATTGTGGCCGCTTCGCTCACTGTTGTTCACCCTATCAACGTCTTACTCTTTTGTCTCCCTTGATTTCGTGACTGCTGTTTATATATTCGGTGGGTGTTTTCTAGAAACATGCCTCCTGACTTTTAGCTTCTTGCTTTTGGTGTACTGTACTGTGCTCATTTGACCGTTGGCTTCTTATCCGAAGCTTCCCACGGTTTCGAGGCGCTCGCAGAACATATTTCAACTGGTGGGCGTTCAGAACTGCTTACACTGCAGAATAGCGTGCTGTGTTGTTGTTTGTATTTTTTCGGGCTCGACGGTCGGCTTTAATAGCCCTATGGCCAAGCTGCTCGTACTTCCCACGTACCCATTCACCATCACACATCTTTACACATTAATCATGTGTATAGTGTATCATTACACATTACTATACATCACTATACATTATCACTACTACCACATCTTCCCTACCAGTTGCATCAACTTTGATTCGTTTTGGTATGGTTAAAAATGTTGAACTGGTTATAAGAAGTCTATATCTTCTCTATCTTTATTTTCTATTATAAGAAAACCACCATATAAAAGTTTTCATCTATTTTTCAAAAATTTGGTTCCTTAGTTGTGGACACTTAAAAAGTAACAAAATGTTAAATAACTATGAATAGTATATATATATATATATATATATATATATATATATATATATATATATATATATATATATATATATATATATATTAAGTGTTGTATGTCTACTTTCAACGTAAATTTTGAATAAATTGAAGGATATTTTATGGAGATTTGTAAGTAAGTTTTAATATTTATTCCTTACTTTTGGACGGCACTGTATCCGGGAAGTAATTTTTCCTATTGACCAAGGTTTTCTGGCTCTAATAATCTCATATTCCCTAAAACGTATTAACCTATGTAATGAGAAGCAGGGTGGCTATTTCGAACATTCATAGACCAAATTAAAAATTTGATAATATGCATATCTTTTCATCAGGATCATGTTTCCACTTTTTATCTCAATCATTTTTCAAGTTATAATCGTTTATTTTCTACCACGTTTCCTCTATGTTACCCTATATTACTTAATTTTTCATTTTTTCATTCCTTCAGGACACTTTGCGTTTGAGTTCTTGCAAGATCAATGCACTGCAATTTCGCTTTCAAGTGACTTGTGCTGCGAGGAGACTTCAGGCTCACCCATATACGTCAGCGAGCTATTCGAGGGAGGCTCCGGGGGTGGAGGCTCTGGAGGTGGGCTGAGCAACATACCTTAAAATCTACGAGTTTAAAGATTAAAATCTGTAACTCAAGCGTCTCATGTTTGTTAATTTGAATAGATTAAAAACACCGTAACTTCCGGTGAAGTAGCAACTGTGCTGTGGTCATCAAAAGATCAATAAACGATTAGGATCATAAGCTTATAAATTAAAAACGAGCGTAACATACCTTTCTTGTCATACTTTAGATGTGAAAATGACTCGCACTCCAGTCTGGTAAACATGTTTGGAGTCTGCATTACGTAAGAGACGTACACGTCCAACTTTAGCAAGACAGTATCTAATTTGCCGAACTTTTCACTTCTAGAACCTGTCACTGATGAAGAGACGGGGGTCACCATGCAAATCACCCCACCCATTCTTCTAGACATGACCACAATACCCGGAGCCTCATCTAGCACTGACGAAAACGGTAATAGATTTAAGCATTTTGTAATTACTTTCAGTCGCATTTTGTTTGTTCTAGATCGCACTTTGGGTTTAAAAATGATGCTATGTCTCATATTTAGCTAAACTTTTTGAGGGCAGAAGAGTTAGACAAGATCAACGATAAAATTCCAGCTCGTATCAGCTTTCTTTACTATAAATCAGAAAAGTGAAAGCAAATGTGAACTAAAAGTCAAAATCTCATAAAAAAAACATTCTACCACAAGACTGATGACTAATTAGCAATATTCATCTTTTCTCTTCGAGAAGTGAGCTTTGAATCAGATTGTCTTCTTTATGAAAGTAACTGAAAATTTCGCATTATGATTCATTTCTGTTCTACATCGGTACGCACAGACCGTAATATTTAGCGATAAGTTTTCTAAAACCAACATTTGACTTCGATTATTTTACTTGTGTTTGGAAAGCGCAGATCCGCAGTAGGGAATCATATATTTTACGGTATCTGCGTAAGAAAATTTTATGCATTAATAGGTATGTACCCTAGGGCACTGGATACCAACTGTGCATTATGATCTACTGACGATCCAACTAATCAGTTTTATCTGTGGCAGCTTCATACAGGTTTCACAATACAAGTGCAACATAAAAGAGAAGCCAAGTAGTATTTTTGAAGACTACTCAATGGTAGCCGCTCTTCTCCGTACTTCTCCTTTATAGAAATTAATCAGGAGATGAGGCGTTGCGTGCCACATGTACGAGGATGCCATAAATAAGTTTTGAGTAAATAAGCAAAGGAAATTAAAATATTACTAAAACGCCATTACCTACGTTCAAGCTCTGTTCACATTAATGAATCAAATAAAGAATTGATTGATATGTACGTGTACTCCAGCAAACATAGCTTGACTGCATAGCTCATTCCATGAATGTCTCGGATGATAGTTTGTATTATGTGTAGATTGTGAATTTTTAATATCTAAAATGATTGCACTACGTGAGGTCAGTTCTGAGTTAAATCTTGCAACTAGTATTAAATTTCCTTTGTCAGGGTGCTATTTATCTCCTACATTGATTTCATTTTCTGTTTTTTGTCTGCCTTAAAGTCTTCTTGTAATATATTCATCCAAATTTAAATCTTCATTCAAGTATAATAAATTGAAAAAATACTAACTTACTGGCATCGATATTCGTTGAAAAAACGACAGAATTTTTTCAAGTTGTGGGCCAAATGCGCCGGACCTGAGATTATAAACAATCAGTATTTGTTTTATTGGTATCCTATACATAAATACCTAATTTAAAGCTTATTATGTAGTGTTGCCAGCAGCTTAATCTCTTCAATCCCCAGTTTATTTCATGTACGACTAATCCTGTCATCGTATATATAATATTATAGGTATGTGATATAATTTTAGACCACTATTTCATGTTTGGAATTTTCGGAAACATATTTATTGGTTATAAAATATGATGCAACAAAATTATTTCACAACAGATCTTCAGCCAGAAGACGGAAATGTAGCCTTGAAGGACACTGATGGGACGATCTATACTTTCCCTCTGGAGTTCCTAGACGTGGACAACTGCATCGGTACAAGCCCTTGCGGCCCCACCTGTTACTACAACCGTGGTTCACGACGACCGGCATCATTCTACTTGAGTGCGTAAATATCATAGAACTGATGGAAAATAGCTTTAAAAATATTTATTCGATGCATTACGTAGCTTTTTTCAGAAGGGATGTATTCCGAAGTATTTTTTTATTTTTCAATTTATATATAGATGCATTAAAAGTCTTGCTTCACGGAAAACGTATTTTTGTGTCGTACATCTGTGAAGCAACACTCAGGGTAAAACACTCAGGTCTGACCTCATAATCACGAATAGCAGTTACTTCATCAGCGTAAAATTTAAAATTATATTTCAGGTGACTACTGTGGAGGCGAAATTCTTGATGATATCTATATCGGTGATGTCTTTTTCTCTCATCGAGGCTTCGGGTGCGAATACATGCCAGATGAGCTGGTGGGTCAGGACTGTGTAGTGAAGTACACCATGGGCATATATATTTTGTTCACAATCCATCTTTTCGATTTAGACGACAGTGGCTCCTGTGACGGTTTCAGCTTGCTACACAGAAACGTCGATGAAGACTACGACATTTGTGCCGATACAGTAAGTGATATCTTCGTGTTAAGTGTAAAATACACATACTTATCATACCTAATAAAATAATATAGAGAAACATGTACCCTAACATTCTCTCTATTAACAGGTAGCCATTTTAAGAAAGTAAATAAAACTTACAAAATATATATCTGAGTGGTTTTGTTTCCGAGGTCGTATCACGAGTCAATAGTATTGTTGTGCTTTTACTCCCTAGTCTGTATAGAACTCGGGCACTAGGAAGATTTAAGGAAAAGCAATGTACGTAAGGTTCACAGATTTTTGTGAATAATCAGTTTTAATCATAGCTGAACACCATTTTAAATGATTCTCTTTCATTGAATATTATTAAAGAACAGTTACGCTCCCAGTGCGCAAAAACTGGCAAAAACATAAACAAAACCTGTGTATTATTAATCAAATGATGTATGAAATAAGGCACGATTACTTTTAAAATATCTTATTTCAAAAACTTTGTGTAACAGAAATTTAAGCGTGGATGATATACTAGCTTCTGATTGAAATAACGGAAAAAAGTCAAATCGAGCTGTCGTCGATATTTGACTCGATGTTTGGAAGCAACTTGCAGGTGCAAGTGAAATAAAACCATTCAGCTGGAGAAATAAAAAATAATTTCTGGATATGGAACTAGCTTTTACTAGTCGTAACACATAAATTCTTCTAACGCACATTGTAGTTTGAAGTTAGCATGTGAAGTTAGTGAGTAAAGATGGTACGAGCCACTGAGATATCGTGGAAATGGTTGTGGGAAAAGGAGAGGGCGTAAGTTAGAGCTGCGTGCGACATCAACTGAAAAGCAAAAGCTCTTTGGCACGACCATAGAAATTTATACATAATGTAATTGTTGTCTTTCAAGAATTTTGATAAACTAAGTAGCCTAAAGTTTTCAAACTTACGTATTGTAGAGCTTCAATAATTAATTCATATAAAAATGTCGACAACAGATTTAAAAGTATGAGTAAAAGAATATGCAAGTACTGCATCTCTCACAAAACACACATCATACTCCATCAAAGCAGATGCCTGCAATGTTACATCAGTTTCTAAGATTATACTATCACAGTGTACAGTTAGTGTTCATTTTATGGCCATTATCACCACAGAATTTTTTCAAAAGTCATTATTTATGGACATTATCACGGTAGTACTTATTTCAGCACCCCGAAAACACTTAAAAAAGTGAAAAAGAGTCAAATTATTTTGAATTTAAAAAAATACAAAAAGTATTTATTGGATATAAATATTGAACGACTTGAGGCTTGAGTTAGATAGCTCAAATTCATTACATCTGTAATATTTAATAATTATATATGTATTCTCCAATTCCTGTAAGCCATTTGGAATAAGAGCACTAGTTTCCTCCGTGAGCCAATTCTAAAAATTTATGACCCATGAAGTGCCTGAAAATGAGCTACTGACATGTATACCACAGCCATGAGGCGAATGATTTTGTTTAATTTCCAATTATAAGTTAAAATTTTCGTCGAGAAAATATATTAAATCTTTATTAACAGAAGTATAAAGATACTGCTGAAAAAATTACTTCTCGAACGAATGTCTACTCATGACGTTTTCTGGGAATATTAAATACACGGAAATAAAAACATGCACGTTAGAGAAATTTTAGTTTTATCAAGATAGAACAAGAAAGCTTACCTCGGTAGTTGCTAGTCTTTCGAAAGAGCGCTATGAGAAAAGATAAAGAAGGCTTCGTGAACATCATTTGAAGACTGAGGAAATAAGTGACTAGAAAGTTTTGAGGACACATAAATGTCTTAATTGAAACAACAAATGAACACACTAGACATTGTTGAAGTCATAATTCCAATATTATTCTTTTAAGTAGTGGCGATAAACTACTCATTATAGGGGCGTATACTTTTACGTAATATGTCTTATTTATTATTCCGGTCTAGACACTAGTAAAGAATAAGGAAAACCTTGTTTGCAGATGTTTCGAGATTGATTATCATAGAAAAATTTAGGAAGTATGGGTTCGGCAATAATAAACTTATTGACAAGATGCCCATCCCACACCGACCAATGGTATTAAATACTGGAATTTTTGCACTGTGATTTAAGGTGTGCATATCCGGGACTCGTACAAGCTGCTCTGTACGAGTTAGCTGAACGTTCCTTTAACGACTCGATACAAATTATACAATCAATAATCCTGTATAAACTTTACACTAAGTTTCACACACGCATGGGTAGGACATGAAGTTACAGTGTATAAGTTCTGTAATTTAATCATATAGATATAGACAGAGCTAACACAAACAGAGCTAAAAATGGTCACTTAGGGTACATGTGCACAACCGTCGCTCCGTATTCTCGAACACGTACTCGAATGTTCTATGTGCATTTCCTTGTTTCCTGTCCTTTACTTTGTTCACCAGCGAGGCTCAAACTTCAACTAGCTAACACCAGTTCACCTGACAAACACGACTTGGAAACACAAGCCAACTATCACATTGCTCTGTGTAACTTGATACTCGAAATAATAGACTCGTCTCATTTTCAATCCCAGTTGGTGCAATTCAACACAACCGATAACGCTCTTGCGACTGCACGCGCTGTTCACAGTGTTAACTCAAACTACACACACGACCTTCTGTCATCAAAGTAACGAAAGTAAAACGTTCGAAAATCTCAGCCAGTTCCATTTTGCTGACGTCATCGATGTTACCATGATAAATTCCTCATTATACCACAATCTCTTAGTTCATACCGCGCTATCTTTCATTAGTTCCATATACTAACGTAAAAATACATTTTAATTCACTCACATTTTTGCACAGCTCATTGATACACACTCAAACTGCATAAATAATCATAATGTCTTATGCAATTACAGAGCAAGACACTAACGATATAACATCAATATATTTGAAACCCAAGTGATAGAATCTGCCATGTGTCAACTGTTAATATGAAAATTCGTTCATGTCTTTTTGTTTTTAAATTAATCTTACCTCTATTGCAGAAAAGGAAGACATTTTATCCCAGCTTCTCGAATCAATATACGATATCAGTAACTAAACAGCAACGACTTGGATTCGTTGTGGTCGCTTCATGATATATCTCGACGTATGACATCGCTCGGACATAAAGAAAGCAAGTAATGACAATCCAGAATAAAGCAACACATCGTTCGGACACAGTGAAAACTATTAGTGACACACTGCAGAGGAAAACAATACATCGTCCGGACTGATAGCTCACGGGTAATCAATAGACATTTCAGTTCAGTAATGTCTATTGTAGTAATCAGTAATCAATAGACATTTCTATTTAAGTTATGCCCTAAAATTCATTTTTTATCAAATAAAACATGCATCTGGAATCAAAACCGGGATGTACATCGCCTGTGTTTTTATTAATTTCAGTTTTCAATCAAAATAATTTGACACAAGAACTCCAAAGTCTCCCTTCAAATTCTTTCCTTAAATTTCTAAATATGATATCTCATTAGTGCACACTAGGGTCATTTTCACACGAATATGTACTTTAAAAAATCATGTACTCTTCCAATCATCATATGCTCTGTGCATCACAGTATGTGGGGTCCACCTACCGAGTCTAGTACGTAAGGGTGGTAGAACATGTCGGACCGAGTCATTGAATAGGTCTGCTGTTAGGTCATCCACCTCACTATAATTATGACAGCATTGCAATACATAAAGTTTTTAAAATATTAGTAGCAGCAAATTAAAAATAGGTTCTATTTCAGGTAATTCTATCCTTCGAATTTCATTTTGTTTGTATTTTTCTTAATTGAATTACTCCAATTGTTCTGATAATGAAACCATTCATGAACAAAATCTGCCCCGTTAGCAAATTTTCGCCGTAAAGTTTAGTACCTTCCATGTTTTAAAGTGTGCTCTAACATCTAAGTTTTTATGTTCGCTTTGTGGAACTGCATTACTACTGATTGCTGGAAACAAGTTTCCGTAGATTCCATTGAATGACATCCCTGGGTCATTCGTAACCGCAAGCTACATATTTATGTTTTTTACAATGTGCTTCTAAACTTGATTAAACCCGAACACTACGAATGAACCTGCAAATTTTAATCTCTGGTTAGGCAACAATGAGCTAAGGCTAAAACGTTTGAAGTATTTAAAAATATTTCTGAACAATATCGTCCTTAATGCTGCTTATATTTGAATAATAAAGACGTAATTATCGATCATCAAGCTCTGTGTTTCCACTACTTTTTTGCAACATTGTTTTCAGTTGGAATGTTTTTACACACGAGTTTAGTGCACCAGAGGGTGATAGTTAATTATAGGTTTAATGCTCCGTATATACGAGTATATCTAAATTTTGTTATCATTGCTCACTTCGATGTCTCTATTTTGTCTTCAAATGTTTTTTCCGTTTTTTTGTATCAAACATATTTCACCATATGTGATTCTGAAACTGCAACAGCACTTAACAATCGCCGGGATAATGATAGGATTTTTGATATGATTCTAGTTAGCTTCCCCTGGGGCCTTTGAATTCTTCAGAAATTCCCTGATCGACCAGCACCAGGTTCAGTAGTCGTGATGGTGATAATCTGTTGCTAGTCTAGTGTTTCATTCAGGTAGACTTCATATCTTGTTTTACCTTCTAAATTTCGTTGGAGGTTGCCGATTTGTCATTCCGACGGACTGTTGCTCGAGGGCCGTCCGTCTTGCTGTTTTCTTTAATTTCTTAATGATTTCGGTTTGAGGTGCTTGTATTGGTGCTAGCACAGCGTTATACTCCAGTGGTAAATGGCTTACATAATGAATATCATATTTAAAAAACCAAAGAAAATTACTGCTAGACTTGCTAGTACATTATGATGTGCACGAAGTTAGGATTCGAGAATTTTCCGGAGTTTATTCTTGTTCGTTAAATTTTTGTGCGCAACGATGTTGTCTTATTATCACAGGAGGATTTGCAACATAAAATATTTAGTTTGTTTTTGGTCTCACAGTAATTCTACAATGAAATTAAAGCATGCATCTGCAAATAAAAGTGTTTCTGTGTCCATTTCGTGCAACACCAAACCAGGAAGGTTAGGAACTTAACAACTTCACCAAGGCAGCGTTTCTCAACTGGGGGCCCAGGAGCAGACGCCAAAAAACTGCGGGTACTTAACTTATTGAATGGCAGGGAGCCACAAGTGTTAAGCAACTCGGTGGAGGGGGGATGTCATGCACCATCAAAGGTTGAAAAACGCTGCACTAAGGAGTACTGAAGCTCCAACATGAGCTGAAGGTAATAACTGACTCAATAGGAAATAGTGAATACCTTGTTCCTAAGTAAGGACTTTTAAATGTACAGGGAGAGACACTCCTTTCTCTGCAACGATTACATACCAAATATACGGTGAGAGATAATTCTTTTCCCGCAACAATTATTTACGAAATGTACGGTGAGACAACTGCAAAGTAACGCTAACTCACACTACAATAATGAATCTAGCAGCAAGAACAAAATACGAAGTGGTACTATTAGGTTTCATAAGGCGCTGCGGCAGCATGAGGGAAATAGTTGTACACCAGAGTTCACAGCGCAAACAGTAACAGTCCCACCTATGGACGGGTAGGATTCCCGTACTCCGTAGGCTCACCACAGAACAAGCTCCGGACTGCCGTCTCTACCAACACTACATTCGTACACTATCACAATCCGAATAAACGAGAGCCTTTCGTCCGTAGAATCACTTCACTGGTCTCTGCACACCCATTACCAACCACGGCCTTACAGCCTAAAAGACGGTTTTGCCCCACTGGTCACGGGAAGCCCTCAAGTTCTTTACGTTCAAACACTCTACCTTGAGACTTGAACAAAAAGGACGAAAGTAAACGATTTAACACTATGTAATATAAA
>VCRD01010035.1:2929-13277 GCA_006783055.1 Trinorchestia longiramus | reverse complement strand
TACTGCTGTTCTATCATCTATGATACTATGCATAGAATACCTACCACTTAAGGATTTTATGATAAGGTATTTTTAAAAACCAATGATGTTATATTTCTTATGTACCAACTTTATTGGAAATATACGTTTTTGTTTTGTTTGTTTGCACGAAGTAAGATTAAAAGGTTAGCAATTTTTGAGACTGTGGTTACATGCAACTGCAGGCTTCACAATGGTAGACAGTATCTCGTCTGCTGCCATGACTGTGTAATGTCTAGCAATGAACTTTATCTTCGTTATCAATTTAGTTCTGAAATATTTTTCAACTATTTACATCTTTTTTAAATGCATGGTCAGTTTTGTCAAATAATTTCAATGTGCCAAATTCATAATTACGCTTTCCTATTAGAAGGAAATTTTCAGAGGTGAATGTTCATGTTTTATTTAATATTTTATATTAAATTCAATATTTATTTTATTTGATTTAATCCAAATATTCCATCCTTTATTCATGTTTCGTATCAATATTTCTGATCGTTATTTTCCGCTATTACGGAATTGTTATTTTTTTCGTCAAAAGTTTATGGAGAAGTACCATACTAAGAGTGCTTTGAAATTTCAAGTACTTTTGTAAATTTTCCTCTCAAGTTTTTTTAATAACACTTACTAATGAAATACGCTTTGCATCATATTTAAATGTAAACTCAAAGGCACCATTAATATCCACTATAATTTATGTATCCGGCCTGAAATACATACTGAAAATATTTCATCACTTCACGCACAAAATTCTATTTTAGGCTTTATTGCACCACGATTCCCATCAGATATCATGGTTTCAATTCTTGATCAAAGCAAGAATGTGTTATCAGAATTTTACTTTGGGCTCAATATTCTTGCATAAAAGCAGCTTACACGCTTACAGTGTGGGAAAACAGCTGTAAGACCAAGTTGCCTCATTCTGCGTACACAACTACGAGAAATTATTTAGTATTCGATGTTGTAAATTGAAATCTGGTCTGGATGTGAGAGCGCTTGGTCTTGGTCTACTTATATGGTCTTTGTTTCTCTGCAACTCTCTTGAAATCTTGGATGTTCCTATCAAAAAACGAGGAAAAATTTGAAAATAGTCTGTCATAGAGCACACAGTAAAGAAAACATTGAACTTCTTTTTATTTTACTCTGCGCTTTCCACATGGAATACATATGGATACACGTATTTTGATAAGATCAGTTTCCAAAAAATTTTAATTGCTCTAGCAGTTTAATTTTATCACTTCTTCAAGTCAGATTTAATTCCGTACTCTTCTTACTCTAGCAATGGATCTAAATTTATTGCACTACGTTTAACTAGGGTAATGTTTGAAGTCATGAAGAGCATACAATAATTTTGAACCAATTGAAAGGCTTCCTGGATTTGCTTTTACTTATAGTGATCAAACTCAAACAATTTTCATTGTAAATTGTAGTCCATCCGAGGAAATAGAAGTTCTTAGATTTGACAGCGTTTATGAGAAATCATTTATAAAAATGGAAACCAAATGCAGGCTGCGAACAGATCCTTCAGACGCCCCCAAATTGGAATGTATGAAAGTGACACTGTGTTCTGCAAACGAACTGCATGAGAGCAGCTTTATACATCAAAAATGCTCTCACACTACCGTTTTCATTTTCCTAGCTTTCAGACTTTCTGCAGGACCTTGTGATCAACAAGCAATGTTGTGCTCAACATAGTTGAGAGCTATTGACAGGTCTTCCAGGCTCAAAAGTATTACATTTCTATTATCAACTTCACATGCATACATTTTCGGTCTTGATTTAAGTTTGTTTTGCTATCACATTGATTTTGATACATCAAATTTGATTCAATAAGTGATTTGCAATTTTTTGTTATTGCTGTTTCTAGTAGAATATAACATGACAATAGGAACTGTTGGTTCCATTCATGGGCTGCTACCCAAATCTAATGCTGGCGAAAATTATACAGACGTTTTTGCCATACTTTGAATCAGTACGTTATAGTGCTGGGGGTTTCTTATCCATTATTTTGGAGACTATTTTTAAGCATGTTCACAGCACCAGCTGAAACGAAATTTTCCGACAGCTGATTCCAGAATCCGGCCATATTAACTAGACTGAAGTTAAAAGATTGGGACGTCTTGAAGTTTCTTGTTATTAGTTTTTACAGTTATTTCTCGTTTGGACATTGTCATCTCAGTCGTAAAGCTCACACAGGATAACATCGTTCAATCCATTGAAATACTTATAACTCTCAATGAGTTGTCTTCGCATTCTTCTTTGTTCTAGAGATGAGTTCATGCTGCTGAAAATGCTTTTCGTGGCTGAGATTGCAGATTTCAGGAATCATTTTTGTTAATTTAGGTTGAATGCTTTTAATTTATTTATTGTCATGCCATATGGCCCGACTAGCGCTTTATAGATCGGTAGTTTTGTGTTATTTGACTGGTATTTAAAGTTCCTTTAATGAAACCGACAGATCCTGTTCGCATTTCTGACGCTTTTTCCACTTATTCCTCGTGCTCGAGACTTTCAGTGATTATGATTCCAAGATCTCTTTGTTGGTGTCCTGTTTCAATAGGTGTCATTCATTGTGTGTTGGAAACACTGGCTATAAGCTCCTACGTGCATTATTGAACATTTATTAATCTTGAAGGCTTAGGCTTGAAGGCTTTTGCCAGGCTTAGGTCCACTGTATCAGGTTAGTCCAAAAGTTGTTGCCGATTTTGAAGAGAAGAATTCAAAATTATCTAAATATTGTATTATGTCTATTTCTATTGCTGATTTATAATATCACGAGTAATTTAAATCATTTTCTTTCGGACTATCAAGGAATCAGCCATATTTTGCTGCATTATTTGCACCTTTACTTTACGAGTTTCATAGAGGTTTCAATGCAAGTGCTGCAGCACAAAACATTCAGAGTGCATATGAAAATGATGCTATGAAGGAGAGAACGTGCAGATGGTTGTTTTCTCGTTTTCGTAAAGGAAATTTCAACTTGAAAGACGAGGTTAGAGGTGGTCGCCCAAAAAAAGTTGATTTGGAGTTGTTGGAAGCCGCTGTTACTGAAAATTCGACATTAACCTCGAGGGAACTGGCTAACCAATTTGATGCAACCCATACAACTGTGGCACGCCAATTGGAACAAATGGGAAAGGTTTCAGTATCCGGAAAATGGGTTCCGCACGAGCTGTCTCCTGAAAACCTGTGCCACCGTGTTTCTTGTTGCAAACCTTTGCTTTGATTACAACTTGAGTAAGGAATTTGATTTTGAGGTTTTACTCCATCCAGCATATTCTCCCGATCTCGCCCCTTCTGATTATCACTTATTTCGAGGATTACAGAGACATTTAAATGGCCTTAGGTTGGCATCACGGGAAGAGATTGAAAACGAGTTAGGTTAATATTTCGCATAAAACCTAAAGAATTATACAAACATGGCATATATAAACTCGTTGACAAATGGAATCAGGTCATAGAAGCCCAAGGAGGTTATTGTTATGAATAAATTCTTCAAAAATATTTATTTTTTCATTTGCAAAATTGAGTACAAATCGGTAAAATCTTTTGCACCAACCTGATAGTAGACGATTGAGGTCTAATTGAATTGAAAGTCTCTTATGGCGAACACTGTGTGACAGTTTCATATCATCGGTAAATTTGTTGGCTTCACTTATAATTCTGACGTAAAAGTTGTTAATGAAGATAATGGAGTGGAGAGTGCATGAAACGCTCCCTGAAACACTGATGTTACATGTGTCCATTCACTGACTTAATCAAGAATTATCACTCGTTGAGCGCAACCAGTGAGCCAGTTTTGTATTCAATGAGAGTAGTTGCTTTGTATACTATGAGCTCTTGCTTTGGCCATAAGCCTCTAGTGGTGATCTTTGTCGAAGGCTCTTTGAAAGTCGAGGTGTATAAGGTCTACGAATTTTGTACAGTCGCATATTCGGTTGACTCCTCCAAGGGAGTTGAGGAGGTTTGTGAAGCAGCCACGTTTTTCCCTGAATCTGTACTGTTTGTCTGGAATCAGGTTGGAGGTGTTTTGTTATACAGACTTTGAGTATTTTTTCTATCATTTTACTGATGGTCGATGTTAAGCTGATTGATGACAGTTATTGGGTGCTTGATCGTTCCTCTGTGCGTATGCGCGTATGTGCGTGTGGTTTTGCATGTGTGCGTGCATGTGTATGTGACCGCGCGTAAACGTGTGTGTAAAAAACATTTAAAATCTGTTTGAGGAAATAATTGTAAGATGAGGAATGTTAGCGAATACTTTGGTTACTGTCAAACACAAATGTTGTATAGGGTACAATAAAACCATTTAAACCTTTTTTTAGATAACCATTGTACTATTTCGTTTCTTATTGTTTAATGATCGAATATATTGTTGTATGATCATCAAGATATTGCTTATCTTTGCTTGAACGTCCAATTTCCTTAAATCATTAATTTGGTCACTCTGACATTGATCTTTCCGTTCCAATTGATTGAGAGTTGGCTCGACTCGTATATCGATCATTTGGGGTTTAGATAGGTTTTGTATTCTGTCTTTATTGGAAAAAACAACTAATGTTGGTGAATGTTTCAAACGCCGGCATCATTAAGTGTACCTAATTCTTCCCCTAATTTGAGTGTACAAAATTGTAAGCTTTATTTTGTGTTATCATTTGCATTTTCTCTCTATTTTTCTGTATATGTAGTGGTAAGAATCACAAGTATTGCAGTGTTGTAGTATTGAAAATTCAGCTCATAATACTTAGTTTTTCAACGTAGTTTACACATTCATAAGAATATTTATCACGCTCTCTAAAACTTCATTTGATTCACCCATTAGTAAAAATATAACCTAATTATTAATCTAATAATATAAATTATTATTTACTGATATTATATATTATACTTCAATTTCTCTTGCCTTGTCTTAAACACCAACTTCCGTAGTAATAAAAGTTAAAATTTTGAATTAAACGAATGCAGTTGCTAGGGTCGGCGTTTTATCATACAATTAAACATGAAACTAATATTCGAGTTTAAATCCTTGCTGGAAGCGGCAGGAAACGTTTCAAATACAAAATTAAATTAAGTACTTCATAAACCCTCCAACTAGGAAAGTCTGGTCTGCCAATATCACAAACTTGAAGCAGAAGTTCCATGTTGGAAGTTGCTCTTAACTCCTTTAACTGAAGGCGGAATGAATGAACCTCGCAACCTTCGATCTTCTAACGAGAATGACTGGCTTCAGCAGGAGTTACAACCATCTTTGACTCTTGTGTTAAGAGCGATAATCGCCGTTCTGTTTGAAACGCAAAGTAACCTGGTAATGGTGTTTTTAACTTTCAAAAAGCGTAAATATTGAAAATCTTTAATTTTCTGGTCATGCAAGGCAACAGAAATTGATTGGCGGAAAACAAACTTTACTGGTGTTATATTACAACGGCAACTATGGAATATTGCAACAATAAGCATGAATGCCCAGCAATACTGAACATTTACTGAATTGTTTACTTGGTTTTGGCACATTCTCTCTTCGCTTGGCTGTAAGTGTTCTTAGTGAGCATCTGCAAAAATAAAAATAAAAACATGCTATACGTTATGACTCTTTTCTTTTATGTTCAGGAAAAGTTTACACCTGAATTACATTTTAGTTTTTGCCGACTTCAATGAATGTTGGTAATAAATATAAACATTGCATTTTTCAATGCCATTAGCCAGCAGTTAATCGTTCATGATAGCTGAGGTTCAGCAGATGCACAGCGCGTAGTTTTTGCAAGACTTTCTCAAGCTGCTGAACTGCTATGTTCCTTCAGTGCTCATTTAGTGCTTCCATATTTTAAGTGGTTAATTAGTGAAGTTCTACTTGAAAAAAAATCCTAAATAAAATATGATTAGTTTAAACGCATCTAAACTCATATAAATATTCTCTGACACGAATTCTCACTCCAAAATACTATTAAATTTCAGATACATCGAAATCAGAATGATCTTATTAGATGACCTAATAAAAACTATAAAGAGACTGAACTTATTTTCATCCATTCACAAATTACGTCAACAAGAGTGCTGATAGTTGATGCGAAGAATATTCTGTAATCTTGTGTGCATACCTCAAAAAGTCTGCAAAACCATTTATCAGGAAATATTCCCGAACATTCGATGAAATTCTAGCAATGACAGTTTCCAGCATTGAATTTGGAATTTACCGCAATGAAAATCTCATTACATCAATCCAATGGGTGCAGTACAAAGCTTGAAGTTTGAAGTTGACTTGGTCGAAAGTTTTCTGCAATCTCAATCTTTCTTAATACGCATGAGTTATTTACTCTATATAAACTTTTTCTGTTACCCAAACTGTGATTGAGAAACATGTCGGGCTTTATGTACAGTTTATAAGTATTCATCAAAGTCGGCACCCAGTATTGTCTGTGTGAGAACTCTACCCAATACACCACCCGTCGATAGCAGCTTTACCCCTTTCAGAGCGATCGTGAATACACATATCAGAAAAAATGTCTGTTGCGCTATACCAAAATGTAAATGATTGTGTTATAGGATTTATTCGACAGAAGTTTAACAGTGATTTCAGTTTCAATTCTTTTGGGTATTGATTTCAGATAGCTATGCATGTGAGTTAAGCGAAAAAATTTGCCGACAGTGAGAAAACAAAGCTGATCCGCAACGCGTAGCTCAGACGGAGAGGAGCAGCTTTTTCTCCAGTGATCCAATAATTTTTTAAATTAAATAAATCGGGAGAATTAAGTGACCTACTCATTAAAGGCTATGGATCATATTTCATGACCCATTTATGTATGACGTGTACCATCAAGATACCAGCATTATTATCTTGGTAATACCAGATCCCAAAGAAAGATGAAACTTATAATACGAGTTTCTTGATCACTTAACGAGGAAAATATTTATGAGAACTGATAATGTTACCACACAAGGTTGTACACTTTAAATTTGGCCGTATAAAGCACCCCAAATTATAAGCGTAGGTAAGTTAGTAGGCACTGCCGGAACTAGATATACAAAATTCAAACCTTCGTGTAGTTTCAGTTTGATTTAACTAAGTCATCGTTCTCGAATAGGTAAAAGACAACTTCTCCAAAATTATCCCACGTTTCTAGTACGCAGCATTCCACACTTGTCTTTATTTATTTGGCTGACCAGAGGTTTTATTTTGACACTACTACTCATCAGACCAGTTTTTATGTTCTTAACAAATTGCATGAAGAGAAATAATCTAACGAACTTCGTTGAGCCTTATTCTCATCTCATGCACTCATTTCCCCTTGAAAAGATTTTACCAATTCTATTGAAAATTTCCTCTCAAAAAGAACGAAGAATTGACATCTGCTAATATCCTGACTGAACGACTGAACTTCACCGGTTAGCTGCGTATTAAAGAAAAGCATTTATAGACCTCAATGAAGACACATATAAGGTGTTCAAATACATAGAATGCGATACACACTTTAACGCTCAATACTTTTCTCCATTTCATCTACACCTGCAGACAAAATTTAGATTGTTGACTGTAGAATTTTGAGTTGTTTGCGGCGATGCTTACGTTTCCAGCCTAGCTTACTAACGAAATCGTTGTTTTACATCGTTAAATAACTAAACAAACAAATGATGAGCATGTCTATCTTCATCAGATTATGGTTTGATATCACAAGCCAAGCAACTACGTCTGCTGAAAATTTTAAGAAATGAATTTGAGGACCCTAACTAGTCGTCTAGAAGTTAATCTCATTTGAGTCTTACTAGAATAGCTTAAGCAACTATTTAATGTATTAGGACTGTATTGTTTTGCCTTCACAGTGGTCAAGTGTTGTGTCTCCCCGTTTGCAAAGCTGGAAGACTTGAGTTTAATCCTCATAGCCGTCTTGGTCTGATCATAGCAGAAACACGTCCAGCATGCTGCGACGCTGGACGACCATAAGGGCGTGATGTAATGATTAAATTTGAATAATATAATCAAGCTCATTGAGGAATCTCTACAAGCCTCTACTTCAAGTTGCAGCACAGAGGACGGGTATAGTCGCTTGGAGCATCACTACTCTGAAGATGTTAGCATTAAGAATAGAAAATCCAATAAATCTGTACTGTATACATGAATGAAAATAAAGTTCCTTTGATCTTTCTTTCTTTTATATAATAAAGAGTGCTCAATTGAATGTGTATTTTCAGTATCGACTGTTTTTCTGCGATAGGCTGCGTTCAGGCTCAGATATGTATTACGCTCATTATAATGCTTTCATGATTTGAGTTCTTCGCACTAATTATAATTAGTACGAAGAATCCAAGTATGATATGATATCCAAATATGATACCTGAATCCAAATATGATATCGGTTTTTCACCATCACGCAAGGCTTTCAAGAGAGAGGCATTTATAGTTTCGAACAGTTTTTAATATTATCTAAATTCTTAACTACACAATATTTAAACATTATGACTCACCTAGAAAGTAGGAAATGAACATTTTCTGCTGTATGTCGCCTGTGGAGCATCCCTATTGATGGCCCAACAATAATCGGCCAGTATATTAGGATTCCATTTGCTTTGATACCTTTTTTCAATAGCTGCAATCTCCTGATGAAAGTGTTCGCCGTGCTCATCGCTCACTGCCCCAAGATTTTCAGGGAAGAAATCTAGGTGCGAGTGCAGGAAGTGTACTTCTAAAGACATATTATAACCCAATTGTTTATAAGGTCTTATAAGATCGTTGACAATATCACAGTAATTTTCCGCCTTTCGATTTCCCAAAAAACTGTAACTTTTTTGAATGCATGCCAAGCTGCTTTCTCCAGTGGATTCAATACTTTCTCAAACTTTTCATCATGCATTAGTGATCGTATTTGTGGGCCCACAAATATTCCTTCTTTCATTTTTGCTTCACTAATTTTAGGAAACTTTTGTTTTAAGTACATGAAACCAGGAGTGGTATTGTCCATGCCTTTCACGAAATTCTTCATTAATCCGAGTTTGATATGTAACGGAGGTAGATACACATTTTTAGGATTACATAATGCGTCATGTTTCACATTTTTCTGTCCAGGAATGAATGATTTGCGCTTAGGCCATTATTTTATAATGTAATGGTTTTTTCTGTCCCTACTATCCCAGTGACACAAAAAACAACAGTACTTTGTGTCACCAAGCTGCAGACCAAGAATAAATGCAGTTATCTTCAAATCTCCACAAACATTCCATTCATGCACAGCATATTGAAGCTTTTCCAATATAAATTTAAAGTTTTCATATGTTTATTTCATACCAGCGGAGTGAGCTACAGGAACAGATGGGAGTTTATTGCCATTATGCAAAAGCACTGCTTTTAAACTAATTTTAAAAGCATCGTAGAACAAACGCCATTCTGTGGGATTATGTACAATACCAAATGTCTCCATAAGTGAAGGAATGTCGTTACAAAACACTACGCCATTTTCTTCAGAAAAATAGTTTTTAAATTGCGAACGACGATTACGATAAGTACATATCATTGTATTCTTCTGAAGAAGATTCCATCCTTTTAACCGGGAACCAAGCAGTTCAGACTGGTTTTTGGATAACTTTAAGTCTCGTACCAGATCGTTAAGATCTTCTTGAGTCAATAAATGAGGCTCAGATAAACAACTTTGTTCAAACGTTGTATCACCAATATGTGTTTCTTTTTCTTCCTCACTTTCATCAGAATCTGAGCTCTCTTCATCTGATGTTACATGTTCTGGAGGCTTTGGTATGGGCAATTATTCGCAGTGTGGAACTGGTTGCATTGCAGATTGTAAGTTAGTGTACACCACTGTATGTTTTGATTTCGATGTAATCCCTTTAATCTTTGTTAGACAGAAATAACAGTCAGAGGAGTGATCTTTGGGTTCCCTCCAAATCATAGGGATGGCGAATGGCATGTGGCGTGTGCTATTCTTCCATGCAGTGAGAAGTCTAGAACACGATAAACAACAGATTCTACTACCGTTCTGCTGCCAACAACTGCCGTTGTCCACTGCTACTGCCACCCTACTGCCAATGACTACTTCTGCCGCTGTCTAGACTACTACTGCCGCTGTCTACTGCTGCTGCTGTCTACTACTACTACCAAGCTGTCTACTACTACTATTACTGCCGCTGTCTACTACTACTATTAATGCCGCTGACCACTACTACTATTACTGCCGCTGTCTACTACTACTGCTACTGCCGCTGTCTACTACAGTCAATTACTACCATCACTGCGCTGTCTACTGCTACCATCACTGCACCATATACAGCTAACATTTATTTCATTTCTGTGTTTGTGTTTCTGTGTTTGTAACATCTATTTCATTTATTTGTT
>VCRD01010032.1:1795-13280 GCA_006783055.1 Trinorchestia longiramus | reverse complement strand
AGAGAGAGAGAGAGAGAGAGAGAGAGAGAAGGAGGGAGAGAGAGAAAGAGAAAGAATGAGGATTTGCTCAGCAGTTACACGAAGGGAACGTTTAAAAGCTCCCATAATAAAACAAATACATAGAGCCCAAAATTCACTGTATTTTCCAAAACCTGTTTTGTTCAAATGGCTGATTTTATTTCATCATTCGTTAATGCTCACTTTTAGCTTACAATTTTGACAGTTTAACCTGTTTGAAAGAAATTATTTTCTTTCCTCATATAACATACGCAAAAAAATGTAATGTGTTCTCACTCAATAATTTTATGAATAAAAGAGACATCAAATCATATTTAGAGCAGTTTAGTATGCAGCCTTACCAACAGTTCAAAAATTCGAATTTATCAATAAAAACATTACTCCATATCATAGTGCATTCAAAAATGGAAAAAGACTAATGGCACTTGTTTTGACCAGTTTCAGGTTCAAACACTATATGCATACACGTTTATATCACTCACACAAGTCTACGGACTATACTACCAGTATTTAAGTATCTCATTCATCATGAGAGAGCACAAAATTGCATGTGTATGATGAAGAGACTAATATTGTAATGTGCACGCATAACAAGAAGGTGTTCATTCTATTTGAATGATTATTTTAATATGTGTATTTTTACTATTGTATAATATTCCATTCAAATACTCTATGTTATATACATACGCCATGTATCAATAATTTTTTCAGTATAGTTTCAGGCATTGTTGCTTTATAATTAATGCCGATAACATCATTCCTACAGGTAGAGATTCCCATAATATGAACCAGAAAGAAGCGATTGCAAATCCTTCTTGCGATTCCATTACACATGATATACTTAAATATTAGGAGTAAAACCCGTGGACTTAAAATATAAATTACATATTTCACAGGCTTTTGGGGATACTCATTCAGTAAATTGTTAAAGTAAGTTTTATTGTTGTCAAGTAGTAGAAAATCATCGCTCTTATATGAGCTGAAGTTTGTAGCGTACGTAGGTTATCAAATCATGCTTAGGGTGTCTTTTCTTGGTTAGTCAGAGCACTATAACTTGAAACTGATAAATAATGGTGTCGATTATGCTTTCATAAATAATTAACCGTCGTATAATGCTTCAATGAGTAATAAAGGGAAATCAGACTGCCACAGTTGGAAATATGAGTTAAAAAATCTGTGGCATTTCATAAATTCCTGCCCGTGTATAACTTATTTTTAATACATGAAAGATTTAATATAGATTTGGCGCGAAAACATAAACATAGACATAAGGTATGAGATTTCAATTATTATTGCTGAAATAGACATTGAAATTCAGTGTTTTGAGAACGATTCCATCGAGGTAACCGCTACGTTGGATGAGAGTCTTCCCAGAATACTGCTGTGCTTGACACTAATTCCATTGACTGGTGTGCTTCAGTGCACTCTACTGCAGACGCTACAAACAGCCAATTCCAAGCCCTTCCAGAACTCCAGTGGCGCTGTTTGAATGGAACTCTGTAAACAAGGCAGATAAGACCACGGAAACCGACCGAGTTTAGCCACAGAGTTGTATTTTATTACTTCAGCTGAATCCCCGTTAGGAGAAGGATTTTGATCTTGTATTGATGTTTGGTGGTTAACAGCTGTGCAACAGATTTCTAGCAATGCATTGTAGAAATGAATAAGCAAAATTTGTGAAAGGAGTTTTCGAAGTAAAATTTTGCATAATTTCTGTATACATACGTAGTAAAAGTTGAAACCCACAATTACCCGGTCCAAAAAAAGTGTTTGTAAGCATACTCTCGATGTCTTGCATTTTGTGAGGCAAGATTAACGGTCATTTGATATGTTGAGAAAACTACACAGACAAATAAGTATGTACCTGTATAAACAAGTAATCGCCGTAATCACCAATTAATGAGTCCCAACTAAAAACATTGAGAATTACGGCTTGGATAAACGACTAACAAAAAATGTTAAAACAACAAGTTTGTTCAAAACGACAGTCATATCCTGTGGAATTTCACCTCATTTTTACACAAATACGTCCATTAAGACGTGCTGAAGTTTAAACGCATCTAATAAATTTTAGAATCTTAATTGTTTAACTTGCAATTCCCCGAACCGAGCTGGTCGCTTC
The DNA here is from genome assembly GCA_006783055.1 of Trinorchestia longiramus. Taxonomy (NCBI): domain Eukaryota; kingdom Metazoa; phylum Arthropoda; class Malacostraca; order Amphipoda; family Talitridae; genus Trinorchestia; species Trinorchestia longiramus. The sequence continues at coordinate 11,140 of VCRD01010032.1, read as the reverse complement.
AAAGCCACTCAACAATTAAACACAAATAGTAAGTCAAGACTGGAAGCTCATGACAGATGGTCTATTTAAGACCAACTGACGAGTTAATTTTCAACATGATGCAATTAAGTACATCAAGTTCAGATCTAATGGGCTACATAATTTTAACGACAGTAATCAACACTTGTTCTTTTGTAGTCGAAATTACAATCACAAGAGTACTATACTGGTGTACTGTACTCGATCACTTCATGTGTAGCAGTTCAACTGAACATAACAAATGATTATTGTAACAGTGATTTAAACATAATTTTTATTCTATTTCACCCTAGATTATGCTAAACATAAATATTTCAATTCAAAATTCAGTTCGGCCAATTTTTTATTTCCCCGAATGTTCTATTTTTATCATTATTATTAGTTGCTGTATATTAAAATTATAATTATATTTTTACACGTAGGTGAGTAAATCAATCACTCATTTTGTTATCTCCTTATGTTTTAAAAACTCGTTCACACATTTATCTCGCCCTTTGTATTGGACACTTCATTTTGAGTGATCTTTAGTCATCAACTTTGAACTTTTATGTATGACTATACCTATCTTTTTCAAGTTAATTACCAACATGCTTGGTAACTTACCACCGATAAAATAAACATTGTGAGACTCTAGAGATTCAATACATCAAGGAATGAGCAAAAAATCGTGGACAGAAGCTCTTTATTTATACACATTACCAATTATTCTTACTTAAAAAATCAAGAAGTTTCTTTGTTTGACTCATACCAATATAAAAATCATAATGACTCATGCCAGGTAGTGTAATCAGTGTTGCTACATCGTCAAGATTGAGTTCTACCGCTGTATCATAGCAGACAAAGCGCAAGTTGAATTTCCGCAGTAAGAAGCTTTCCAAGAGATATTTGCTATTGTAAATATGCTCTATATTCTATGTTCATATTATTTACCTTCCATTACGGAGGTTTGTTCTTTTATGGTAGGTTAGAATGAATTGCAATCCCTCTTGTTATTGAATCACGTCAGTAAATGTTATCTCTTCAGAGATTATGATACTCGAAGCAAATGTTCTTATCTGCGTGTATTTCATGACTTAAACAAATGTAATCTCTTTAGTAACGTGGCTAAAACGCCTCAGGAACTGCTCAGGAAGAAGCCAAGCTATTTCTTGGAAACAACTGAGAAGTAAACTATGACGATATCAACTGAATCCAAACAATGTTGACCGAGAAATTCTAGCCCTAAGTAAAGTCTGGATGGAGGGACATGAATACTGAATAGTAAAGGTATTCTCACTTGTCAGCAGAAGTGGAACCATCTGAAATAAAATATTCCTTCTTCTGTAAATAGTGCAAGCAAGCACATAAAATAGGCATGGTCATACAGACCTATTTTGTTTTTCAGGACTTAAAGTTCAAAACAAAGCCCGGAATTCAATTGGTTAATATTTGTATCAAAAACTGAACAATTAAATTGTACATAGTTGTTTAAATTTATCATATATTTGCCTAGAAATTACTTCAGTAAAAACTGGGCATAAAGTTCATATTTTTTGTCTATCACAGCAATGAATTTTTCATTTCATGATGCATTTTTGATACACTGCATTTACTCACATGAAATCCGTATCCATTAAATAGAGACACGGGAGTGTCTGGGCAAGTTTGTGAGATGGAGCACAAAATTTTTCCTTGTTTTCTGGTGCTTCAGGCAGCTGCCTAATCAATTACCTGTCTTAATTATTTGAGAGCAAAGTCTCATCCCATAAAATTCATTGAGAATTGAATTAACATCCGTCCAGACGACGAGCAAAATAATGACGGATGAAGAGGCTACGTCAAACGTGTTGACGTATTTTAAATAGAGGATCAAAAACTATTTCAATTTGATCCTCTCTTCATTCAGAGCCACCTTTCTGTAAGTGAAATGGATTAATAACAGATAGGATGCCTTCTTTATTTTTCTGCTTCAAGGTTTGGCAACTGATCAATTATACAGTTAGGGCTGGAAACGTCTAAACTAAAAACCCGATTGGTGTTGCAGACTTGCTTTTGTGAAGGATACTCTCGTGCGACATGAATCTTTAATTTTGTTGTTCTGTTTACGTGGGTCATATTTAGCGTGCTGCTGGAGCACAGCAAGAACAATGGGAAAATCAACAATAAACTTTTAAAACCTACTGCTGGAATTCCTGCCACTCCAGGCAGATATTTTACCGCACTTTGAGGCTGCTAGAGACATCCGAATGGCCTACAGTGAGGCTGCGGCGGGCTCTGCGCTTGTGCGTGGAAGTGACAGAGCTATGAAATCATCAGCCTGCAGGATGCATCCTTAATTTAGTGTTGAGGCAACCAATGGCTTCATGTGTTTCTGGTTTAAGCTTGCTCTGAGGTTACGTGTCTTGTCCTTTGTTCAAGTCACCTCCAAAATAACTGGACACGACGTTCAGAGAACAATTGACTGTCCGATGCTCGAATGCTTTGTCTGTGAGGCGAGTGGAGGCCCCTAAAGAGAGCTCATTTCCTCTCAACTTTGAATAAAGGTTGAAGTGAGAGTGCAGGCAATGAATGACAGCTATGAGAAAACAAAGAGATCGTGGGCCTAAAAGAGACTGCCTGTGAGATGTTGTAAGGTGAAGAGTACTAATGCTGCATGACAAATATAGAGCATCAGGAATAACATAATTTAATATTTGATACCCATAGTAAACAAAGTTAATTTCCAAAAATTTGAAGGAATAGCGTGCTCGAAAGGAAAAAGTTTATCAAGGGCTATTTAAAAGCTGTTAGAGATCAATAAAAAGAAAATGAAGTGAAAAAATGATGTCTGCGTTTCTTTTCACAAATGTGAGCAATTAATAGAAAGACGTACAAACTTAAATTTTCGCTGATTTGATAGTGTCAGCTGAAATATTAACTGAAAATACAATGGAAAAGTGGTTGTTGTGCTACCATCGAGGAAAGTTGTTCAGGTACAGAGTGGTTTAATACTTTTGAAAAAGTATTTTTTAACTGAAATTTTTAGTAACAGCTCAAGTAGTTGTAAAAAATCGCGATGTACAAAGCATGCAATCAAATATATTTTTAATATTTCAATTCATACCTCTCTACCATTACCTTTCAATTCATACCTCTCTACCATTACCTTTCAATTCATACCTCTCTACCATTACCTTTCAATTCATACCTCTCTACCATTAAATATACAACTGATCCAACTCAAGTTGTGTTAGTATCGAAGTTTATAAAGTTAGGCTAATGAGTATGCAGAGAGTATGATCTCTGAATAGGAAACACGTACAATTTACATCCTAATACAAATTTTGAAATAGACTGCTACATCTTTAATGTTTAAAATTCAAACATTTGTTTGGTTATTTTCAACATCTACAGTTCTATTAAATTTAGAACAGTTGGCCTTCTTCGAGATTTTTTTTACAATAATTTTGCATATTTGTTCATTCGTTAGAAGATTATTGATTTGGACTAACAGATTTTAAATTCATATTTCATTAGTTTTTATTCCAGTAGAAACCATGAGCCGTAATTGAAATTGTTATCCTGTTTCAGAAACCTTGAGACACAAAGAAGATTTCCAGTGCCAGAAATTAAAGAAATTTTTAACAATGTTTTGCCCACATTCAGGGCCACCACTGATAAGGGAATTCCCCCAGATCTGGGGGAAACGCAGGTAGTCTGGGGGAATGGGGGAAACGCTCGTAAAATCGAATAAATCTAGGGGAATTTCGCCGACAATTATTTTCAATTCAAAAATTGTGTAACCTTAATAATTTTGGGTTACACCCAGACTTATGTTCATTCAAATGTAGATGTCATGATGCAGAACAGGAAATACCCTCTTTAATGATGTATAAAAGGCGATTTAACGAAGTTTAAATCGTCTTCGAACAGACTTGCGACACGATTTGCTTTGATTGAAATTGTTTCATGACCGTCACGTGTCACAGGCCACAGTTCGAAGTTCAAACAAACTCAGAGTTCGCTCAGTAAAAGTCTGACAGTGACCCCGTGACTAAGCGTTTCTCGCTTCCTTTCACTGAGCGAATACTTTGCAATTAACATTTTCTTCATTAACTGAAATTATGCGTTAAAAGTGTCGTAATGAGTCTTATGTATTAATTTATGAATTCAGATATTTTTTCCGTATTGTCTTAGGCAAAGGAGGCGGAACGCAGAAGTTCTTAAAGATTAATTACTTGTGTGCTTTAAAATAAAGAGACATTATACATGTGTGGCAGGCCTAGTTTTTATTGTTATAGCTTGGTGATTTAGTAACCAGTGATTTTATACTTTCTATAGTTGCAAATGCAAATTTGGAGCTTTAGGGTTGAGGCATTCTTGAGATTTAAAATTTCTTTGGTGTCCTGGAATTGATATGCTATCGTTTGCGTGTCTAACACTCATGGTTGCTTTATTCCAAAGTAACTATTATTATTTATCTGCATTGTCATAATTTATTGTCGTTACAGAGGCTAACTCTGTAACATGCTGTTAAGCAGTGAGTATTCTTCTAACTTGAATATTTATTTTGCATTTTAATACGTAAAGCTCCATAGGGATGGCAACTAAGTTTATTTATTGGTTAATGTTTTTTATATGATGATATCATTATTTTAAGATTATTATTTCTGTTTCCAAATTTGGATTATTTTCCCCATAATGAGTGACCAAACCGAATCGTCTTCTAAGAAACTGAAGTTGTATACGAAGTCATTTAGAAATGACTGACTTAATGTGCCCGAATTGAAAACTTGGCTGAAACGGGATAGTAATGATTCCAACTGTGGTTATTGTAAGTGCTGCAATATCTAATTGAAAACTTACAACAAATCTATGCTCATCAAGCACAGTAATACAGAGAAACATAAGAGAAATATAACTGTTGCATGTGCAAGCGCTGATATCGCGCACTTTATGGTAGGAGAACCGTCCAAGGTAACCGAAGAAATTGCAAAAAGCAAACTTATTCTTGCAGTATACCTTGCCGAACATGACCTACAGTAAGGTAAGTAAGTAAGTATACAGTAAGTAAAGTCAGTTTTTAGTAAATCTATAGCATATTATGTTTTTTTTAATTTTGAGGGATTTTTGCTGTATATGGGGGAATTTGTACTGCAAATCTGGGCGAAAGAGAAAAACCTCAGTGACAGCCTTGCCCACTTTGACTCAACGTTTGCATTGGTGCTCGAACCTTTACTGAACTTGCACGTCTGTTTGTTTTACTCTCGGTGAACCATGTTGTCATCCTCGCCGGTTATATCCAATAATTGTTTGTGAATTTCAAGTTAGAGATAATTCTATTTGAAAAATTTCATATTTTATGATTGAACCTTGATTTTATTGTTTATATTTCTCAAACGTTCGAGGTTCAAAACATTTAATTTTCCAATTTTTCAACACGGTAAGTAAGCCTACTTGAACTAGTTTTGTTTAGGTTATGTAAGACAAAGTTGGTTAAACTATGATTACAACTAGCATAAATATATTTTTTAATTAAAGTTGAGACAGATAGTAGTAAAGGTTAGAACAGATTTACGGTTAAGCCAAGGTTAAGTAGGATTAGGTTAGGTTAATGTTAAGATGGTTAGAGCTAAGTTGTTGACTGTATTGGGTGTGATGAGGTTAGGTGGTGGTGAGAACTTCTGAAGATGAGACTAAGTGCTGACTTATGCTTTATAGGACGTGTGCCATTTATGAATTATGCCATTTATGAATTATTCCACATATGAATTATGCCATTTATGAATTATGCCATTTATGAATTATACAATTTATGACTTATGTTATGTTATACTTATGTTATTTAATATTCATGCTATTTATAACTTATGTCATTTATAACTTTTACCATTTATGACTGATGCTATTTGACTTTTGCTATTTATCGTTTATGCCATTTGTGGCTTGTGTCATTTGTGGCTTGTCATTTTTGGCTTGTCATTTGTGGCTTGTGCCATTTGTGGCTTGTGCCACTTGTGGCTTGTGCCACTTGTGGCTTGTGCCACTTGTGGCTTGTGCCACTTGTGGCTTGTGCCACTTGTGGCTTGTGCCACTTGTGGCTTGTGCCACTTGTGGCTTGTGCCACTTGTGGCTTGTGCCACTTGTGGCTTGTGCCACTTGTGGCTTGTGCCATTTGTGGCTTGTACTATTGAATATTCATGCTAGTTAAAACTTATGTCATTTATGACTTGTTATTTACGGCTTATGCTATTTATGGCTTGTGTTGTTTGAGGTATGTTATTGCTACCACAGCAATAGCATGAACTAAACTTCAACTTATTTACTCATAACTGTAAAAGTCAAACTTGTTTATTATGCTTGTTTCTTAACGTGCTGTGCATGCAGGTGTTTGTGTGTGCACATAAGTATGTGCAGGTTTGATCTCGTGCTCACGCTTGACTATGTACAGGTACACAAGTATGTTACCTGATTGTGTACAGTTACGTAGGTACTCTAGGTCACCTGAGTAACTGCAGTTATCTGAGTATGTAGTTACCTAGGTAATCCAGATCACCTAAGCACAGTTACCCGGGTAAGGTAATGAAGAGCCGGCAGAGTGATGGTCATCTACCTCGGAGAGTAGTTCTGGCTCTCTCATATCATAATTACCACCGCTAAAATCAACTGCTTTTCCGACCCCCAAGTGGTTACTAGGTCTCAAATAGGAAATTAATTTAAGCAACGGAGAGCTGAGGAAAATTTATAACGCATTAAAACAGATCAATTGACCACCAGCCTGTATAATCGTCACTAAAATCCCAGATGATGGAGACAGATTAACACGTTGACTCCGAAGTGGTACGTATGTGTACCACTGAGGTTAGGTTCTGTAATTTTTTCAGATCCTTCTAGTGACTATGCTTACAAAGTGAAGTTTTACACCAGTCAGGCAATCGGAGGCAAGGTGTTAATCAGCCAACCGCTTGCCTAATCACAGCTATCTGTTCAAAAAAACATTCAGATTGTAGTTTAACTTTGAATAAATTAAATTTAATAGGTAGGTAAATTGCAGAATGTCATAATGGCATAAAATTCTGAAGGTCTGAACTCTACTTCATATTCCCCCTCACGTGTATTATTCACAATCATCTTCGCAGATATGCAGGAAGTAAATGGACACTTTTAATTTTAATTTTTTTATTTATTATGCAAAACGAACAATTGAAATGTAATCGACAAGGAGGACTACTAAGTTTAGTATTTAATACACATTCCCTTTGCAGTTTTTAGTCATAAACCCTTTTTAGCATTGAACTGATGGGCTTTAAAATTGTTTCTAGTAGACTTTTTGCCCACTTTTTGCCCACTAATCGAAACAATTTGTCTTTAGATGAAAACTTCCGTCGAGATTTTTTTATAGCTCTATCTAAAATGCTTCACAGATTTTCAATTGGGTTCATGTCTGGTGATCAGCTCGGCTAAGGAAGCTTTTTGATTCCATTTTCATTCAGTTCTTGTTGACCCATTTTTCCTGTGTGGCATGGAAGCCAATCTTCCATGAATAAAAAACACATTTTTCGTTATATTTTTCGTGTAAATTGATCGAAAGTAGTCGTTGCTTAAGTATTTCGATCTTTTTTCCAGAGTTTATTATTCTACAACACTGAAAACATATTTCCTGCGATTGTGTAGCTGGTACAAATCTTTACTTTGTACACACAGTCATTAGAAGGCTCTGAAAGTTTCCAGAACCTAACCTATGCGGTCCACCGGTGAGTCACTTCACAGGAAATGTGCTAAGTTGCTCAGATCGAAATTTAGATACATTAATGTTTCTATTTACTTCTCGCATGTCTGCGTGTGTCTTAACACGTTGCCTCCGATTGCCTGATTGGTGTAAAACTTCACTTTGTACGCATAGTCACTAGAAGGATCTGAAAAAATTACAGAACCTAACCTAAGTGGTACACATATGTACGTACCACTTCGGAGTCAACGTGTTAAATTGGATAATCTGAGTTCCATTAGGTTTACCAAAGAAACGTTTATGTCTCAAAAATAAATATTGCGTTTTATTTGACTCAGAAAATTTACGTTTTGACAAAATTTACGTTTTGTTTCCTCTGACTTGGACTGCCTGCGTCTCATGATAAAGAGTCCTTTTCACAATCCTTTTCTTTCTAGCCAGTTTACAGTCAGCACAGCAGCTTTTTAGTCCTGTCCAGTCTAGTTTTTTCAATCCAGTTCCCTTCAGTTCTTTCCAGTCCACTTCACTTCTCTTCAGTTCTGTCTATTTCTCTTCAGTTCTGTCCTGTCCAATTATTTCCAGTTTTGTCCAGTCCAGTTCTCAACAGTTCTGTCTAGTTCTGTGCTCTCCAGCCCTAAATATAGCTGTTGATTTCTCAATCATTAGTTATCATTATAGAATTAAATATTTCTGATGTTACGCATCACTTGATGAAATCGTGTGTTAATTTCATCATTAAGAATTTGGCAGATTCTCATTGTGATGATTTTTCTTTTCTAGTCCAAAACTGACCTTCCAGAAGTTGGGCTACGTTCTTACTTTGAGTAGACATTAATAATTAGATCTTCCTAAACTTTCCTAATTATCAATGCAATAACGACAAACCTGTAGCGACTACAGAATTGCCAACAACACATTGATAAAAAAGAGTTAAGAACGATCTAAGTGATGCAGTAGAAAAAACATTTCTGCGCATGCCGACTACCAAGAACTGGGAGCATCGTGCAGTTTGCAGTTACAGCACTGTTTTTTAGTTAAGCATTTTAGAGCGAACAAGGGCCCGTAAGATCTGCTTAGAAACTGTCTTACTGCAGGAAAGAGCAAACTGGAATGTCTGCATCGTATTTCCGGTCGGACGGATCGCTACGAGTTGACGCAATTTGTAGACTGACGGCGCTGTTCGAGCTTAACGGACGATAAACCGGCACTTCCATTCCCGTTTTTGTTCGCCTCAAAGAAAACCAGGCTCTTTACAGCTGATGGTTCTCAAGAGGTTTGGCAACTGCCGATGAAGCCGTTGAGAACAGCCTGCAGCTGCTGCCATTGTTCCGTGCCAGCAAATGCCGGCTGCTCTAGAATTGAGCTTGATGAGCGACTGTATACATGCGTAGTTCTGAAGCAAAACTAGACTGAACTTTGAAGAAACTTTTCAAAAATTTCAAACAAAGTGTTCTGATTTCAGGATGCAAAGTCGTTTCTTCTGCAAGAATGTGTGTACCAACAGCAGTTGCAGATGCGGTAGCACCAGCAACAGCAGCTGTAGTTGTGGTAGTAGCAGCTGTAGTTGTGGTAGCAGCAGCTGTAGTTGTGGTAGCAGCAGCTGTAGTTGTGGTAGCAGCAGCTGTAGTTGTGGTAGCAGC
>VCRD01010030.1:0-13283 GCA_006783055.1 Trinorchestia longiramus | reverse complement strand
TATACATATATATATATATTCAATGGAGTAACAGGAACAATTGTCAAGGTGTTTATTTACTTTAAATTCTGATGTCAGTTCATTAATTTTTCTTCAGTAATAAATTAAAAATAAAAGGACGGACACACACAGAGGGACCCTCACTTATAATGAGCGTCTATTAGCCGAGCAGCATTGGACGGTCGGCTCTCCACGATGAAAAAGAGACATCTTAAAACTTTTATTTTCCTGGTACTAGCAGTCTTGAGGTCAACTAATTGAAGTTTTCATGACAACTTGTCTTCAAAAGTAATACCGAGGAGATTAGCACAAGGGACAAAATTTATTTGCTCCCCGTTGAGTAGCAATTGTACTGGATCGTGTCAGCAGCGTCCATGAAAATGGAGTACCACAGCTTTGGCAGGAGAAAAAGCAAATCCGTTTTGCACAGCCCAATTGTTCACATTGTTGATTACCAGCTGCATCCAATATGGCAAAGGAGTTCTTTAAGAATCGACCATTACATCATCAACATACAACGAAGAGACGACACTCGCTTGTAAATTGGAGATGATTTTGTTAAGAGATAATGAGAATAGTGTGAAACTCATCAAGCTACCCTGAGGTAAACCCTCCTGTTGGGTTTGCATCTGTGACAAATGTTGCCCACTTTGACACAGAAAGATTTTTTCAAGGAACTGCTGGAGGTACATGAACATACTGCTAATGATGTCATTCATGCACACACTGCAGGACTCCACGCCTCCAGACCGTGCCATAGGAGATAAATAGGTTAAAGAAAACACAATATGTCTGTTTACCGGTATCGACATTGTGAACCATACGGTTCTGCAAGCGCACAAGGACATGTTAGGTTCTTCTGAGTTGTCGGTAGCGGAACTAAGCAGGACTTCGAACCTATTCATCATCCAACCATTTCACCAGTTGAACGTTCACAATCTTCTCCAGTAATTTTTCAACACAGCTTGTCAGGGCTATGGGAGCGAGAACTGTTGCAGACCACCACTGTACCTGGTTGGTATGGGTGTTCCAGATCTTGTTAAATGTGAGAAAAGTTTGCGTAGAGCTGTGCATTTTCTTCACCATTTGATACTGAATGCCTGTGGGGCTAGGGTCGGTGTTTTTCTTGTTTTTCAGATACAGTAAATTACACGTTCAGACAATCAAGAACCACCAAACCTTGCCTCACATCAGAAAGGAAACTCAAAAATTTCTTGTCCAAATTGCTATGAAATCAACGCTGCGACTCAACACACAGTACTACTCACTTTCTGGAAAAATCCAATACAAAAACACTAATCTTGAACAGTCGCCCAATAAACTCGTAATAATGAATACAACCCAAATAAACAACACATGTTCTAAAACAGTAACAAATCATAAGCACGTAAATGCTTTACACGCGTTGGACCATCCCAAAATAAAAATGCACTCAAAAGGAAATGACGGCAGTCTACCGAATCAGCACTTTATAAACAGAAATCAACTATCCACAGACTCAATTGCTAACAACTATAACGTACAAACAAATAATAAATTCTCCTTACTTTCTAACGATACGAGCACGGACTGCGCAATGCCCCTATCACCCATAAGTCATAGTTATCCAAATAAACATGCATAGATAGACAAAACTATAAAAAGGCCGCCTTCTCCTCAAAAATGCAGCCAAAAAATAAAGACTATGCAAACATAGTAATAATCACAAAAACCATAACGATAGGAAAATTCCAAACCATATTAAACCACCTCACGGTAAATTTCTGAATCACATCTCAGAATCATCATCCAATCCTATATATACCCATGTGGGAAGTTCCTTGGATGATGTAACAAAATCATTGAATGCAACATTAGCTCACACTCTGGCTGACGGACACTGTTTCCTCCATGCAATAGCCCTTCAACTTAACGAAACACCGAACTCAATGCAAGCCTATAAATTTCTAATGAAAGCCCTCGAAACTGAGAGCACAAGAAATAAAAACCCCTCAGAAATTTTATCGACGAGAACAGTGGTAGACTTGATCTTTTGGTACAGAAATACCACCATAATAAAATATTCGATCATGCAGCCGGGGACCTCATCCCGCAAATTACTTCCAATGCTCTACAAAAACCGATCCATATCTACAGCAAAAGGGACGGCGGCATATGGAAGACAATAGTTCAGCCTACAATGCCACGGAACATAAACAAATCCCCTTTACTAGTCCATCTGAAAGACTACCACTATAGTGATCTCATTAAGGAAAAAAATGCGTCCCTTAATAAAATTTCAGCAACCAAATGACTAGACTATAATGCAAAGGAAAACACAACACCTTTGGCTAGCACCAGGAACACCAAACAGTACCTCACCGAACCCCCACACTTAAATGCAAAATGTTCCGCACGACGTAACGAATGGACAACTTCGAGTAAATACCCTAAAATAAATCGTATCAAAATTAAACATATCAACGCGCGAAGCCTCAATGACAAATTGGATGACATCAAAGTAATGATAATAACCGAAAACATTGACATTTTATGCATATCTGAGACATGGTTTGATCCCAGAATTCAAAGCTCACATTTTAATATCCCAGCTTATTCACTTTACCGAAACGATGGCAAAAAAAACAGTAGAGGAAGCGGATCTTGCATTTACATCAAACAGGTCTACACAACATCATAGATTTTGGAAAAATAAATGTGTGAGGGTATAGAAATGGTATGGCTTAACGTGCTGGTAAAAAAGTACAAATCTTTCATTATTGGCACCGTCTACAGACAACCATCTGCTTTTTTACAATCATCTCTAGAGTTTATTCAGAAAACTCTCAGAACAATTTCAGAAACCAAAATATTCTTCTATGCGTTCGGCGATTTCAACGTAGACCTAACTAATAAATGTAATAAGCTAACCAAAATGCTAAACAGAATTAATCAATCACAAATGGTCCAAGAACCAACTCGCATAACAAAAACTTCCAAAACTCGATTAGTTCTAGCAATCACTAATAATCCTGAAGCAATAATCAGCACTGAAATATCACCTTCCGTATCCGACCATCACGCGGTAGAATGTTTAATTAATGTAGCAAAAGAGAAACCAAAATTCTGCTTAGTTACCTACCGTATGAAGACTCTATACACACCAGAACTATTCCAGGAAAAACTATGAGATAGGAGGAATGAAGTTCAAGGTATGAAACTCACCGATGATGTTGACAGTCAATTCTCAATTTTCAATGAGAATTTCTTAGGAGCCTTAAACGAATGTGCACCATACACCACAAGGAGAGTTAAACTAAAGCATACCGCCTGGATAACAGATGAAATAAAACAATTGTGCATAGTGAAAAATATTACTTATACGAATTTAAATGTAACAAATCGAACAACTCTCTACGAGACCGTCATAAACATCATGCAATGGCTCTCTGCAGAAAAATTAACGAAACAAAACGAAAGCACTTCCAAAAGGAACTACAAACAGCAAAGAAAAAACGAACCAGGGAAATCATCAAAGAAATAGCACAGTACAAAGACATAAAAGAAGAGAAGAAATTCGAAAATCCATTGGAAACAGCCACTAATTTCAATACTTACTTCTCTGAAGTCGGAGCAAAAGTCTTCGATGAAGTATCCAAATTTACTACACATAAACCTGTGGATGTTGGCCTTAATCCTGCTCAATTACTAAGTACAACTAACACATGGAAACCAAATCCAGTTAGTGTACAGGAAATATGCAGAATCTTATATTTGCTGAAAAATACTAAGGCAGTTGGACATGAAAACATAAGCCTTCAATACATCAAAGACAGTTTCAATTTTACAGCACCATTGCTTCATTTGATAATCAATACTTCTATTGCAACAAACAAATTCCCGGATCAGTGGAAACATTCCATAATCAAACCGCTGCATAAAGCAGGTGACATCAATACTGCATCAAAATACAGGCCAATTAGCCTTCTACCAGTCTTATCCAAAATACTAGAAAAAGTAAGATCTAACCAACTCTCAACTCATTTGGACAAATCTAACTTACTTCATCCAAACCAGTATGCTTACAGAAAACATACCAGCACTCAAGATGCGCTGCTTAACATCACCGAGAAAATATACAGTGACATTGACACTAAGAACTTCACTCTCTTGCTTTTGCTTGATCTCTCCAAAGCTTTCGACACTGTTGAACATAAACGGCTTCTGCAGAAAATCTCTAACTTAGGCATCGCCACACAGTGGTTTCAGAGCTATCTAGCAAACCGCTCTCACGCAGTCCAACTAAAAAACACAATTTCATCACCCATACAAAACGATTTCGGCGTTCCACAAAGTTCTATTCTCGGTCCACTTCTGTTCTCGATTTTTATCAATGATTTTCCATCCATGCCGTCAAACACGAGAATTTCTATGTACGCAGATGACGTACAAATTGCCATGAAAAGCGCGCCGACCAAACTATCTCAGACAAAATCAAATGCTGAAATACTTTTAAACACGTAAAATCATAGTACAACCAAAATGGTCTCAAGCTTAACGCAAGCAAGACACAGTGCGTAATTTTTGGTTCCAAGAACACGATAAAAAAGCTTCCGAATTTAACTTTACCGTTAGGAAATTACATTATTGAACCAGTAGGAAAAGTAAAAAATTTAGGCGTCTGATTTGATCAAAACATGTCTTTCACATCCCACGTGGAGAAAACATGCAGCAAAATTAACGGTACATTGATGTTCCTTCACCGCGTGAAGAACATGCTTGACGAAAAAACTAGATTATTAGCTATTCAATCTTTGATGTTATCCCGGTTTGACTACTGTGACTTGGTCTGGGGAGATATACCTAAAGGTTTTCAAAAAGAGCTACAGAAATGTATGAATTTTGCTGCTGAAGTAGTATGCAAAGGAAATTTCAGAAAGAACGATCATGCAACACCTTTCATGGAAAAGCTTAACTGGACCCCGATAGAACAAAGACTACTCATTCACAGGGTCAAATACGTATTTTCCTCTCTATATCGCCTTCAAAGTTCAGCCAACGTTGTTAAATTCTGTCCACCCACTACCAAGGGTGTGAAACCTGATCGACGACACGATGTTAACATCAGTTTCCGCTCGTCCGATGCTGGACAAAGGGCTCTTTCAATTTCAGGTGCATTGCTTTGGAATAAACTGCCCACACATATGAAGAAAAACAAATCAATTAAAAATTTCAAAAAAAAACGTGACACAACATTTTTGCATATCAAAGTAGCTAACAAATACAGAAATCTTAGCTCCTATGCATGATTAAACAAAATCAACTTAGTAACGAAACATGCTCAATATAAGTGTCTACCATTTGTTTGTGTCACACAACTTAAGTATAAACTGAAATAGAGCTAACAATATTCAAACGAAACATACGTATATGTTAAACTCGTGCTATAGTTCCTCAGCTCTGGAGTCAAATCGACTAATTTAATTTTATCAAAAACCGGGATGTTTTTTATTTTTTACTTTTATTTTGTTTCTGTTATATTTCAGGCTTATAAATTGGTGCTTTTTTAACCGGATAAACGTTAACATGTTAGAAAGGTTTAATTTTCATAGAGCATAAAAAAAAATTTCTTGATGGATTATAAATTGTGTTTTGCCTAAAACTAAATAGAATTTTATATGAATTAATGTTACTCTTCAGATTATTCTTCTACCGAGGCATTTAGATGTTTTCGAGTATATACATATGTATATATGTGCATATGTGTATGTGTGTGTATGTACATACATGTGATATGTGCATGTACGTATGCATGTGTGCGTATGTGTGCATGTAAGTATGTATATGTATGGATATGTATGCGTGTGTGTATGTATGTATATATATATATATATATACACATGTATATGTATATATATATATATGTATATATGTAATTTTTTACGTTATTTTTGTACTTATCGAATACATAATCGAAAAATTTATCCGTCAATGTCAGTAATTGCTTTGCTACAATAAGTGACTGTGAAACCTCAGAACTTTAGTCTACTACAGCTTTTCTTATCTATATCAACATCCAAGTATTGAAAATTTGACACATTCACTGTTATATCTTATTTTTTTACTCTCTTTCTCTCATATGTAACGCCCGTTCATATTAAACACGAGGCTTACGGATAACTGTAATAAGGATTAAATTAAATCGATCATCAGCAAGCCATACCATACGGTCAACCAGTAATTAGAAATTACAATTTCAATTTAATAACAATCACAACTTTATGTTTTAAGTTTTCCCTCTCATAATTTTCCTTTTTCGGTCTTTCTCGGATGTTAAACATCCAATTCAGTTAAATGTAATGATGTCAATATCTTATCTGTACCTAAAGAAAATATTTTGCTTATTACCTAAAATGCGTATAATACCTACCACGTCAGAATTTATATGTATCACCAATGATTACCTCTTAAGTCATCATTGAAAAAGCGAACTTTCATTTGTTTCTCCATGTATATTTAATGTTCATTGCGTGAAAATGATGTTCATGTATACCCGTAGGTACTGCTGTTCTATCATCTATGATATTACGCATAGAATACCTACCACTTAAGGATTTTATGATAAGGCATTTTTAAAAACTAATGCTGTTACATTTCTTATGTACCAATTTTATTGGAAATATACTTTTTGTTTGTTTGTTTGTTTGTTTGTTTGTTTGTTTGTTTGTTGTACTGAGGAAAATTTATTGGCCAGTGTATCTGCCCCTTGATGTGGGTCCACCGGTTAAATTCGGTCCAAAGTGAACTCAATTGAAGTTCAAAGAATAAAACAGGTCAATGAGATACAAGAGCTCACGTACTGACTCTATTGTAAATTTTTACGGCAGAAAAACTTAAGATCGACAGGCTTATTAAAACGCAAAATGACTCACGGAAAAGAATTTCATTTGCCGAATTCAGATCTTTATAACGATATCTCCTAAGCTACAAAACGTCAGACTTGTAAGGATAAAAGAAATATGAAGCAAAATCCAAGACATTAGTGATCAGAATTGCTAACATGGCCCCAGCATCAGTGAGAACATGTAGAAATTTTATATTTTAACTGCAAAAATTTTTTATACAATCGATTTGAACGTGTCATTCTCTAAAGTCCATAAAACATTCATTTTCCGACCGTCAATGGAAAGAGGCTTGGTAGAAGTAAGCTGTTGTTGAACGGATCAACGCCAAAAGCCTGCAAAACATCCAAACAGGCGAGAAATTGTTCACTGATCAGCCAACTTTAAATCCTCAAAAGGACTGTGTCCACGCTACTATTATTCCTAATTATTATAGCCCTTTTACACTTGCAAAAAAATCTTCAGTAAGAAGAAATTGGCCTCAATAATGGTTTGACTTTTCTTTTCAGAAAGAGACAGTTTTTTTTTGTTTTGGGGCCAGAAAATGTGAAAATTCTACCTTCAAAACCAAAGGAAAGAAAAAAAGCGTCGTTCACCACCACCAAAATACAGAACAATTTGAATACGCTCATTCATTGCCAGTCATAATAGGTTGTGCAGTGCAGCCAAACTGAGCTGTACTAAATCAAGCACAAAATTTTTATATCATAATATGAACTCGGTACACCAATCAAACTGTGCTCAATAAACATATGTAACTGCGACCATTAAACATCTGAAAATCGTAGAAGAGCTTACTAAATTTTGCAACTTAGAGGTAGATATGTAGATCCAGATTTTTTCAGTTATTCTATATTAAGCGTGAGCGAGCAAATGACAAGAGAAGTCGAAATTTGTACGACTTTTCAATGAAAAACGACTCAAAAATTTTTTTCAACGAAACGTGTTAGCAAACCATAGAGGAATCGATCAATCACGGATTACAGTCAAATGACTAACTTGGTCTATTTTTAAGTAAATTTGCAAGGTGATCATACAGCACCATGATTTCCAAATGCAAACTTTCATGGTACACTCTGAACTATCCTTTACGTCTGTAGAAGGAAGGAATGCTGAGCTTTACAAGAATTTTAGGCCTATAAGTCATGGTAGATGTTATCAGATTTCCCGCCAGAAGAGACTATAAAACTCCCACGTTTTCAGTAGTGGTTAGAGCCTCATAGTGTGTGAACTGCTGCTCTAGGCTGTGCTTGCTTTGAATATATCTATTCGTGTTAAATTTTGATTGTGAATAATTTGAATTTAACATGAGTACTATACAGTTACTATTTTTTCTCATTAGTAGTGTTTATATTTATATGATTGATATTTGGAACATCATAGTGATGATTGATTTGTTCCATGCCCATTGAGAACTATGTCAGATTATTTATCTTTTTGGAAATATCCAAAGTAAAATGCACCTTGCACTCTGACATTCACTTTAATATGGTTTGTTATTAGAGAGTGTCGTGACATTTGTTAACAAGTGCATTTGAGTTGAATATCGTTTAAGCTTGATGTTCACTATAGAAGTGACTTTGAGAAGTTGATCTGTAGTATATCAGAACTTAAACTTTACGAAAACATAGATATTTTGTTTCAATTTTCCTTTTTTACTCCGACTTGCATTTATTCTTTAATGATTAGACTAAACTGGATCAGTTAATTTTATATCTAAGTTGCAAGACGATGATGATTATCAATTTATATTATTGTAGGAGCTGTCTACTACTACTAAAATTTAAGGACCCCATTTTTCTGAATTCGTGATTTTTTGCCTTACAATGTATTTATAAAACAAAATTTGAATTTCAATCTGATTTGCTACTTTCTTATAATTATTAAAACATCATTCAGTTCATCAAGCTGTTGTTTAATAATTACTCTCTTCAACTATCATTACATCGTAATTCATTTGTCGTATTGATTTTATAGCAAACATTTTTGACCTGTTCAACATCAATAGGGCAGCACTTATAGTTGTTAGTCGGTTCTATATGTGAATGAATTATATCAATGACTGAAATTTTCATCATGATATCGAAGTTAGGGTTTTAGCTGTAAAGGAATGTGTCTTACAAACAACTTTAGATAACGTGTTATTTTTCTGTAGTAATTTTTTTGTGGTGATGTTCTTCGAGGGAAGTGATACGATCGGCTTCGTAGCTTGCAGCTTTATTATCGTACACAATCAAAATCAGAGCAGATGTTAAGGCCAAGATCGAAGATCAAAATTGAGAACTTGCAATCCGTAAACCGAGACTTGTCGGAACAAAGACTATTAAGTAACTCGAAATGTATACAAAATTTAGCAGAAGTATTAATATCCTGAGACTGTATTATAAGACAACCGCTGAGTAAAACACTGAGACATCGTGCCTAATTAGCAGGCAGTTAAAGAAATACAACACGAGATGTCTATAGACAGCTTCTCCCCGAGGCTGTGGGATTTAATCACCGTATCAAAACAGCTGGTCGATCTTTTTTAGTGTGCCCATCATAAACTACTCGAACGTAGAGACTTGAGCGTTACGGAACTTGCCAGCGATATTTACTGCCTCACGCAATAGTTATTATTCGAGATATACTACACCACTACTTCTCCAAACACAAACAAAATAATTCGAATGAAACGTGACTACCTGAAATGAGATTTCGGGGTACATTTTAACTGTCAATTAACTCATTGTTTCGCAAAAGGAAATCTTGGTTAGAAATGTTACTTAAGGCTATACAAAGGGAAACCCTAATAATTTATTTTGCATTACAGACTGCATGATAAACTTAAATCTCAACAATACGAATACTGCAGACACTAGGTAAATTATTTACCGCATTGTGGAATAATATACGACGAGAGATCCGTCGAATTACCGAAAAACAACCATCGGAATTATACAAACTGCTAAGCCTACAGAGGAACGTCTAGGCCAAGCTAAAATGATAAGTTTAAAGAATAACTGAATGGTGGAAAGCACTAGTGGACTACTTGCATTTTTTCCCATGGTAAATATAATATATTTTCCACGGGAAAAAATGCAAGTAGTCCACTCCCGTGCTGTCGCTAACACAGCGCAGACAGAGGCGATTACGATCCAGTAGTTTACTATATGAAGGGTGGACAGCACTAGTGGACAACTTGCATTTTCTCCTGTGGGAAAAAATGCAAGTAGTCCACTAGTGCTTTCCACCCTTCAACTGGTAATTAACTGAAGCGCCAAACTCCCTAACAACATGTGAATAGAAACTTACCCGTCAGAGAGACAGGAAGCACGAATACACTTGTTGTTCACTGGATAATGGTTATGCACGGGCTGACAGGCATTTGGTTTCAGAACCTGTGGTTGACTACACTCTTCTATAAACGACGAGAGTTACAATTTGAAGTCACCACCATGATTAAATTTAGACTTATTAAAAAACAATCACAAGTGGCGTGAAATAGGTATAAAGATTTACTCTAAAATATTACTAAGTTTAATATTATTTAATACTAAAATAATCACGATATTTTAGCAGCCCTACACAACCTTGCCGAAGACAGATAAAGGAAGCAGGTAGCTGCCTTATCCCAATGCATTGGTCATGGTCTGGAGGCAAATCTTCAGGTCAAATTACACTAGTTTATTCCTGTGAATGTGAAAACATTTTCATTGAATCATTTGATGAGTCAATGATGAAGCATGATATCATGAGGTATCGATTTTTTTATTCATAAATTGTACTGACTCTGAGGGCCTCCTTACAATTGAAGATATACTTTTATGTAAATAATATGATTTATTTCCTAGAGCATTCAGACCGGCAGCATAGCTATCTTTTTAATTCCTGATGTGTGGGTCAATTTCCATTTATTTTTGAATTACGTATATAGTTGTGTTCATTTTTGTGTGCTTCGAGATGGTACTTAGAAAACCCTTCTGTTATATTTTGAGACTGCTCAAAACATGGGGACATTTATTGATCAGCACTATTTAGCAATAAAATACCGTGAAGGCAAATAGAAGCATTGCAGGGTGCCAGTAACTCATAACTTGCTTATGTACTATGTTTGTCAAAAGAAAGTATTTTCGTCATAGAGGTTTTTACACATTTTTCAAACACTAGTAGTAGCTACTTTTCAATAACATGATTTTAGAGCTATTATCATTGTTCCATTTTCAAACTGAACTGTTTTGGAATTTTACCAAATTTAGTAAAGAGTTTTAAGCAATGCATTTTAGTCTCTTTTTTAAAAGTTTTTAACCAGGATAGTATCATGCAAAAATGCTACTGATTCAAAAGGATGTCTTAAAGCTTCGATTGGCACATAACATTTGAGTAATATTATGTGAAAACTTTCCAAAAATTTCGAACCTTTATAAACAACAGTATAAAACAAGATATCGTCAATACTCTCTTATGAAAACTACGTTTTGAATTTTTCATTTCTGAAATGAACTTAATATATTTTATCAGACCTTAAGACTGTGTCTTTCAATGGAACATTTTTTATTCAGAAAGCTTTATTTCTGAAAACATTACTAGCCTTGGACTTCATACTTAATTAACTCGATTGTATAAAACTAATCGTTCGAAAGATTTACTCGTGCTCGATGTTAAAGAATGTAACTTGACCCGCCACTGACATATCATCTTTAACTTATAAAATTATCAATTTTATTAAAATATTTAAGCACTGTATTTCTACTAAGTAGAAGCAGAGTTCAATTTTAAGCTTGTCACTGAGAGACGCATGCAATAATCCATGGGCTTTCAGTTACTTCGGACACAATCAGTAAGAGTTTCAACTTTCAAAGTGTGGAAATTTCCAGCTATGCTGATTTGCGGCACATGTTTGTTCGCTCAGTTGCAGTGTGGAAAAATTAACCTTCACTATGGAATAGAGAACGAGTTGTAACGAGCATATAAAAAATGCTTCAACATATAAAAGAAGTTGAAAAACTAACATTTAGAAGATATTTTTTATATAACCTGGAGGGAGAGTTTTAATTAAATATTTAAATTAAATCAGAGACACTTCAGTCAAAATCGAATCTACAATACTGCAATTGATTTCTAGTAAGGTCTATGACATCATTCTCTCTTTACTTTCAGGAAAAGGCACAATTATTTACAATGAACTCTTAGTACTAACTAACACCTTTCATGTCAAAAATTAAGTCACATTTTTGAAGTGATCCTTTGGCTGCCAAAAATTAAGCTAAACAGAAAACCTACTCAAAATTTGTAAATAAATTAGTCACGATATGATATTTTTACTTCCAAGGTGATCACCACGAAAAAAACGAATTAGATTCGAAACAAGGTTTTCGGCTTGGCTAAATTATTTGTATCCAAATGGATCATGTGAAAATGTAACCGTTGTAAGGATTAGTAACACATATTTCCGAGCTCAATTTTGGAGTTTCCACTTGTGCATGTCTGCGTTGATATCTCTGTTTCGTGCCAGTTTTTACATTTGCTGAAGCTTTAGTATGTGAAATCATCAGAACCTTTACCTTTTCGAGTAACATTACGTTTCTGTTTTTTCCATGGTAATTTTCTAATTGACCGTTTATCTATATCATATACATTGAATTGTTGCGTACACATCAGGTTCAATAAGATCTGCAAAACAGAGATAGTGTCGATAGTTTGGTCGTTTGTTCGAAAACAAAATACAAGGAAGTACTTATGAAAAAGAAGCCTCCTTAAGCGCAGGGAAGTTATACTGACGATGAAGAATTGAAGGGTGGAAAGCATTAGTAGACTCCCCGACACATTTGCCAAAAACCAGGGATCGTCGAGCAAGAGTAGACTTCTGTCCTCTAGTCTAGTCATCTCGTATAATCATGTCGCGTTGGCGTCGAGGTGAAGTACACTACTTGCAGTAGTCCAGTTCACCAGATCCAAGGCTGTAGTAATGCGGCTCAGGTGAAATGGATTACTCTCAGTTTACCAAGTCCGTATAAGAGAACTATTGTGATTGGTTGGAGTTTTTGTTGTGACTTGTGATTGGTTGGTGTTCTCGTCAAAGAAAATTTTGCACCATTCTTTGTTTTGTGGGTAACAAAGGTAAATTTCTGGCTATTAATATCGAGCTCAAAACATTTAAATTATTTTTTGTTATTGTTTTTTGTAAACTAAAGTCATTGTAAACAATCTTGTGGAACATATGTACATCTGACTAATTTTAGGGTTTGAAAATTAACTGAAAATAAAGTATATGATATTAAAGCTGATATGAATTGATTTGTTACTATTGAAATAACATTTACAATATATGGACTTGTGGGACGGCCCATAACTGCAAATAATATACAAAAAACTTTCTTTACAGTTTGCAATACATCATTTTAGGTTACTATCAGGCCTTTA